>PVKB01002868.1:34553-158822 GCA_004027205.1 Ctenodactylus gundi
CCCCCCCCCCGCCCTGCCCCCCCCACCCCCGGTTCACTTTTTTTTTGTTTTAAGTTCCATGAGATAGTTGTGATCTGGGTTTCTCATATCAGAGCGACCATTCAATGTTTCATTTTCTGCTTCTGACTCACTTCACTAAGCATGATGTTCTCAAATTTCTTCCATTTGCCTGCAAAAGCCTCCACCCTGTTGGACTTTATAGATGCATAGTACTCCATTGTGTATAAATACCACAGTTTGCATATCCATTGGTCTGTTGATGGGTATTTTGGTGGACACGAAGACCAGTGAGGAGGACTTCTCTGGGTGATCCTTGGTATCCTCCTGCAGCTGTTGATCCGCCGGTGACTACTCTGTTCCTCGGGACCATGTGGCAGGATCTGAGCATGGTCTGCACCCAGCAATGGCAAAGGCGACCTGGCTGGGTAGGTTTAAGGCAGGTGGCAAGTGGGTGCTGGTGTCCTCCTTGTGGGTGGTGAAGGTCGAGCCTTGGATAAGCATGTCTGCTGTCAGGCCATCTGAGCTTCTGTGTATCAGGACACGGCCACCTGCAAATCATCCAGAGTGAGGAGTTTACTTTTTAAAATTTAGTCTGAGGAATTCTAGACTCATACATACCTGTGGTGTACTTTCCCTCCTTTCACTGCTTTAGGTGAACAGCAGCATTTTTCTTTTGGTCTCGCAATTTTTTCTATTGTATTTGATTAACAGCTAACAAATTAGAGGGTGCTTGAGGAGGAGTGACTGTTGGAGACCAGGAGGGGGACCTGTGGAGAGGGGCACATGCCAGTCCAGGATGCGGCAAGCGCACAGGCTGACAGTTGAGCAAGGAGCACACGGCTCTTTGAGGCTCCCATGCTACCTCCAGCCACCTCTGTTCTGTTCCTGCAGTTGTCCTGACTTTGCCCCTGTGCCCTGCCATGTCTTTGTCCGTCCCGTCCTTGGTCCTCCCAGGGAGGTCTGCACTTGCTGTGAATCTGGCTCAGGGAGCTGAGCAGGCCCAGCAGCTTTGAGAGCAACACTTGCCATGTAGCCTAGCCCCAGGCAGAGGCTGGTAGAGGGCTGGTTGAGGCTTTTACCCTCTGGCGTGAATCTTGATGTTAGCCTTCTAGAAATGTCAGTGACATTCAGACGTTTGAATTGTTTCTTTGAAGTTAAACATTAAGTATTCATTTTCTTAACAGTATGTTCAAGTGGACTTGAGTAAAATGTAGCTTGTCAGGACTGCCCCCACCGACATTTCTAATCGTGTCTCACTCTCTTCCCTGTTGTAGTGACCTAAAAGGCGTGACCGTCACCCTCAGCAGTGGATCCAACTACCTGCTCCTGCTTGGGGACTGATTGTTCTCTGTTCCAGGTTCTTACAGTGGAGTCCAGAGAGCTGAACTGTGATGAAACAGAAAATCATCAAAGATGTTAGATCACGAGGTATCTATTTTGCAGATTTTCATTACTTAAGTCTCAATATTCATTGTAAAACCCACATTATCTTGTGTATACTGTTCTGTACCTATCACAGTGTGGAAACAAGCACTGTTTTTTCTCTTCACGCCGGCTTTGTGCATTGTAGCTTCTGGAAATATGACCCAGCTCAAGAGATGGTTTGGTCTCGTGTTTCCAGGACAGTGCTGTCTAGCTTTTCTTTTGTAAACTCGAGAAAAGAAACACTTCTTTGGGTGGAGGTTTTAGACCTTCAGAAGAATATTAAAGTTCAGAGTGGTCCTTATTAACTTCTGATATTCCATAAAAATTTTTAGTTGCTTCTTTTAAAAGAAATCAAAGCAATACACAAGTTAGCACTTCGTTAATAAGAAGTCGTACTCTGCAGTTTGGCATGTACTTCATGTTTGTCCAGAGTATAGCTCATAACATTCTGATTTCTAGATTCATGGTGTTTTCGATTCCTGAGTTCTTAACTGCACTGGATATTAAAAGGAGAAAAACCACCAATCCTGCAGTTGGAGTCGGACAGTGAAAAACATTGATTTAAGTTCCAATTTCAGGGTCAGATAAAAGTATTTCTCAATGAGAAAAAAAAAACATGGACTATTTCCCATAAAATAAATGTTGAAGTATGAACAGTAAAAGAAACAGAGAACCCAAAGCCAACCAACAGAATACAGTTGGTCTTGGTCCTCAGAAAATCCCTTCCCTACGCATATGAGTCTTTGAGTGTATGTCCCTGAGTTTATATTTCTGTGTTTCTAAGGAATTGAGATGATACTATTTTAAAAGTATGGCTATCAAAAATGAAGTTGTCATGTTTTGACTTTACACATTTTTTTTAGAAAGCTCTGAAAGTAAACTAGTGAAACTCAAGTTGTTAAAGCACTTCTAATCGTGAAATCCATTTGTTGTCAGCAGCCCCGTGTCAAATAAAGAATGGGTGAGATTGGATCTACCCCACAGAAGTATATAAATTATTTTTTTTTTCAGTTCTAGATTCTGTTGCTATGGGGATTAATGAAATTACAATTCTCATTTTGTCTTTTAATAATGGAATTGAGAAAGTGGTGTAT
Source organism: Ctenodactylus gundi (assembly GCA_004027205.1). NCBI lineage: Eukaryota > Metazoa > Chordata > Mammalia > Rodentia > Ctenodactylidae > Ctenodactylus > Ctenodactylus gundi. The sequence continues at coordinate 37,073 of PVKB01002868.1, forward strand.
ATCTTAAAACAAAGTCCCCAGAGTTCATTAAATAATGTGGATTTCACCCCAAAGTTTGTGTCTGGAAAATTTGCCCTTTCTGTGAGCAACATGCTAATGTTATTTTCCTTCAGTGCTGGGGATGGCAAGGCAAGACCCTGCCATGGAGTCACATAGCTAAGGCCTACTAGTGGCACTTGGGTTAACACTAATTGTGTATGAAGTTCCTCAAAATATCCCACACAGCTGAAAGTTTATTTCTTGCCAATATCATGATGCCCCTGAGTGTGAGATCTGCTTGCTTGTCACGACCCTGGCCTTATTATATATTTTGAATTCACTGCTAGTTAAGTGAGGGATATGTCCACAGATGCCAGTGCAAAGTTCATTATTTACATAACCTCAGATTTTTGGTTAATATTTGAAATTCCCGCATCTGTTGTACTATCATTATTTGGTCTTATTCCTAAAAGGAAACAGAGAAAAACTGTTTTGAAAGAAGAGCTGTTCAAAATATATTACTTCCACATATGGGGAAGTAGATCATGGGGACATACCTTGGAGACTACATATGGTCCCTGGCCCCTTCCTCCCTGGCTCTGTCACCCTTTCTCTGCCGTCTGGCTGCTGTGAGGTGAGCAGGTCCCCTTGGCCATGCCCTTAGGTCATGATTTTTCTGTATTGTTGCCAGTGATCATGGACTTAAACCTCTGAAACTGTGAGCCAAAATTAATTTTCCCTCCTTTAATCTCTTTATGGCAGGTATTTTGGTAATAGCAATGAAAAGCTAACATAATTGTGTATACTATCTCATTATACAATAGAAATGTGTTTAAAATGATGAAATTTTCATATGTGTATGAGTTCCTTTTCTGTTGCTATAACGAAGTGACAAGTGCTGGTTACCCTGTAAGGGAAAAAGGCCAGTCTCAGTTCCAGGGGTTTAAGGGCATTGTGCCAGCATTAACTTGCTTCTGGAAAGGGCTTCGAGAGAGGTAGCATTACAGCAGGAGGAGCCTGTGTGAGAGATGAGACAGAAAGCTAGACAGAAGAAGGAGCCAGAGTTGCCCTTTTTATAATGGCCTTCTTGTGAAAACTAACCAGGGTCCCACAAGAACTACATCAGTCTCTCTGAGGGCACTCCCCTTGGGCCAGCCTTCTTTTATCTTTTTCTGCACATCCCCCTCGCCCCATCTCAGTATTGGCAAGCAAGCCCAGGGCCTCCAAACTGAACTGTATTCTAAGCCTGTTTTACATTTCGACACAGGGTCTTTCTTGCTAATGCTACATTGCCAGGCTGCCAGGCTGAGCTTGCGCTCCTCCTTACTATCACCACACTGAGGATGAGGCTTACAACATCTGAACTTCTGAGGGACACATTTTGCTCTATCAAAACTATAGCAATGCCTGCGGTAAAAAGAAGTTAGAAAGTACTGACAGGGTCAACAATGAGCCCAGATCCTACTTCCACTCCCTAAAGGGAATTGTTTTTACGAGTTTTGTTTGTCTAAGCAAATGGAAATGTCACAGTGAAGCCCTTTTATTTGTGCAATTAATGAGTTAAGTTTTGTAATAAAGTTTTTCAAAAAGGAATAGTGTATTCTTCTAGGAAGTATTCAGGTTCATGTGTTTGATTTCTCACAAAAATGCGTATTAGACGCATCATCCTACATCTTGCTTTTAAAATTAATAGGTATATCATTTGTTTTTATAATGATTGATGACATTCATATTTATAGCCTTGGACCACTGCGGGGTATGGATGTATCATACTTTTTTTTTTACCATTTTCCTGTGAATAGATCTATACATATTTAACTTGTGTTTTTAAAAAATAACTGCTCATGGGAAAGCTCTATTTTTGGATAGCGCTGTGAGAGTTGGATACACTCTTCAGAATGGAATTGTTAAGTCCCAGGATATGTCCACATATTTTACATTTTCATAACTATGGTCAACTCACTGTACTAATTTTGATTTTACTAATGTTAAAGAGAGGATGTTCAGCTTCCCAATACTGGCTGATCAGTGGTAGAGATCAGAGCTAACATGTTTGAAAAAAGAGATAATATTTATCATAATATTATACACAGAGGGGAAAGAATTAGCTTCAGTCTTCTAATTCTACAGTACATTAGTGTTTTTCAACTTGTGAGTGGGTTCTAAGGTCTTGTTGATACGTGGTTTAGGAAAATCTTACAATAAAAATATAGGCAACAGGTTTTACTTTATGGTTAAATGTCTTTTTAAAAAATTGAATGTATTTGGCCCATGACTGAGAAAGAGGATGACTTGAAAGTTTTTGTCATGGTTACTCCTAATTCAAATTCAGTGTCTATAAATATATTGATTATTCTGAATTGGTACAAAAATGTGTTGGTTTAAGCTGACCTGAGGGTGCAGGCCTGTCATCCCAGCAGAGGGGAGGGGGTGAGGGGAGCGTTGCAAGTTGGAGCACAGTCTAGGCAACTTAGCAGTTTGGCGAGATCTTGTCTTGAAAACAAAGATAAAAACTGGGCTGAGGATAGAGTAAGGGCTGATCCCCAGTACAACACACACACACACACACAGAGAGAGAGAGAGAGAGAGAGAAAGAGAGAGAGAGAGAGAGAGAGAGAGAGAGAGAGAGAGAGAGAGAGAGAGAGAGAATTAGCTTAAATTCTAGGTCACACAATAGAAATTTAAAGAAGGATAACATATTTTAGGCTTTGCTGCTTTCTAGACTAAATACAATTCTATCTTCATGATGACAGTGAGGAATTTCTTAGGCAAGATTTCTGTTTAGAAGAGGGAGTCACAGCAGAAGAAAACTGTCTTGCCTTTGTTCTCAATCTTTTAAAAACATTTTCAGTACCATAATATTGAGATAATCCTAATCCAGATAGAAAATACCTACCCCTCAAGACTTTTCCCCATTTTTATTAATATATACATATACATATATATGAATGACACATAATGGTTACAATGAGTTTGAGTATTTTGTGCACATATATATCACATCAACATTACAATGCCTCCCCACCCCCAGTTTTGGACCTCATTCTTTTCATTCTCCCAATTATCACTATCACACCCATTTGGTTCCATAGAATGCCTGTGTTCTGGGTTACCCATATCTGAGAAACTATGCGATATTTATCATATTTAGTTTTCTGCATATGACTCACTTCACCACTCAAATCATCACTCTTTAGCTCAGCTTCCACCCTTAGAATGGGCTGCAGTGGCCATAGTTTGATGTCTCTTCTCTGGGTCCAGCAGAGCCCTTTATTGGAGCAATTTGCCAAAATTTGCTCTTTTCTTATCTTACCATATCTTTGTTGAGATTCCTTAACATGGCCTCACCCATCAATCTACACAAGAAAAGAGCTATAATAATGAAATACATAAGGACTGAAAACGTGAGAAAGAAAAGGAGAGAGGTTAAATTTCAAATTCCTTAGCTGAGTAGTGAAGAGTAAATGTATATACATTTAGGTTATCATTTCATCAATCAGTTTTCTTAGGCTGAACATATATCAAAGACTGAATAAATGAATTGCCACGTTGAATGAACTTCAGTCTATATCACATATCACAAAAGTATATTATACGTAAAGAAATGAATATAATGGCTTACTTAGTTGCTTCAGAATTTTTAAAGAGTTCTTTCCCAATGAGAAGCAGAAAGAAACAAGTAACATAATTGTTACAAATTTAGTTGCATAGTGTGACATAGTGAAGTTCAAGAGCTACAGGTTGAGCTAATAGTTCTTGGACAATGGACTACATGATCTTTCCTCTTTGCCACTTTTGGGGAAAAGACCACAAGAACAATGTAGTCCAGCTCTTACTGTTTTTAAAGCTAAAAATATCCCAAATCAAAACCACTGCATTCTGCTACTCTAACCCCAGCTAAATACCTATATACATCATATAAATAAAACAGTTTCACAGATTAAGATTTTATATCAATTCTTCATGTTGAATATAATTATTATTTTTATAAAATGATATACTAATAAAAGTAATAATTATGGGGGTTCAAAGATTTTATGAGAAAGATGCTACTGTTTTACTGGAATAGCAATTAAGTGATTGAAGTCTATTTTTTTTATTACACTTTCTCTTTGGATATCTCCTTTCCTCTATGTTCTTTGGTGCTGCTTGTTTCTCAGTCTCTTTCAAAAATTCCTTTAATTATTTTCTCCAATGCCAGGCTAGTACTTGCAAATTTCTTTATGCATTCTTGGTCATGAAAAAATGTTCACTTCCCCTTCGATTTTCAGATACAATTTTGCTGGATAGAACAATCTGGTTGACATCTAATATCTTTTAAAGCTTGAAAGATCTTGCTGTAGGTTCTCCTAGCATTTAATGCTTGCATTGAGAAATCTGTGCTAATTCAAATGGGTTTTCCTTAGTAAAATAACATTTTGTGATTATTACTTTTTATATTCTCTCTGTGTACAATATTTCTGAGGTTTTGATTATGATACGTCATGGCAAGTTTCTTTGCTGGTTGAGGTTGCTTGGTATTCTATAAGCTTCTTGTACTTGCATTTTAATTTCAAGTCATCTTCCCTTGCTTTTAAATGTATTTTTCTTATCCTGAATTTCAGATATTTTTTCCAAAATTTTCATTTCTCTATCAAAAATTTCCCTTCATGTCTTGCATTTCTTTATTTTCCTCAGACAACTTTTTATTTGTGGCTTCTATGTGCTCAGTAAGTTTTGTCTCCATTAGAACCACTGTTTGTTTAAAAAGTTCCTCCTTAGGCCCACTGATCATTGCTTGCATTTCTTTGAGTACATCTTGTTTGAACTCATTTATTTGCCTTCTGACTTCCTTCCCTATGAGTTCCACTATTTCAGGGCCCATGGCATAATTTTATGGCTCTCGGGCATTTTTTGTGGATGTCCTGATGCCTTGTCTTCTTCCCACATTTCTATTGTTGAGGGACTTCCCTTTAAGTAAGTACAGAGGTTTCTTTGAACAGGTATGAAGGTGTGGTGGGGGGAGCGGAACGGTCTCTGAGTTTTGTGCTTGGAGTAGACAGTGAGGGAGGACCTAACAGTCAAATGGATGGCCTCTGAGGTGTCTTGAACACACTTGGCCCCCTCAACAAAAATCTCCCACCTGTCCTGGCTTCCCTCCCCTAACGATGGGGCTCTCCACTGTCTGAAATGCTCCCAGTACCACCCGGACCATTGAGAGTGTTGGCAGCCTTTCTGTCCTCTCCATAACTGTCTCTTGTGCCAGTTTCTTCCCAGGGAATGTTTAAGAGTGACCCCCAAAACCTTGATGTGCTCTTCTGACCCTTCTTTTAAATAGTTCAGGCTCAGGTTCTTTTTAAAAAATGGCTGCTGCCTGCCTCACTGCCTGCCTTGGGTGTTAAGCACTGCTTCTGGTCTAGGCTTCAGGGGTCTTTTCTAGGGGAAATTCCCAGTGTGTTCACAGTTTACACTACATTTTTGGAGGCTGAACAACCAGCTGCTGTGAATTCTCAAGTCTCCTGAATATGTGTTTACCTCAGTCAGTGGCTCCGGGCTCCAGGCTTTCCTCTGTCTGTGATGCCCAGTGGCTCCGGGCCATCAGGGCAGCTTCCTGGGTTACTGTTTTCCTTCACTTCCAATGTGTCTTCAAGATTTCTGACCTTCCCGTGGCCTTCTTTCAGTTGTTGAGGTGCTCCTTCCTCTCCTAGCTAAGTTGAACGGCAGTTTTCAATTATATTCTCAACTTTTAAAGTGATTCCATGAAGAGACGTTGCTCAGCCTCCATCTTGCCTGGAAGTCCGGAAGTCCTCTCAAGACTTCTATTGAAGATTCAGTGAGATAATGTTTGCACAAGTCTGGTGCAGGGTTTGGTGATGCATGGTTTTTAGTATATCATTGTTGGTCCAGGATTATTTTTCTCTCCATTTCTATCTGTGCGATCCAAAGCAAGGAATTTAATTTTCTTAGTCTTAATTTTTTCACCTGCAAAATGGAAGTAACAGCAGAATCTACTTTGTTGAATTGTTACAATAATTATCATCATTGTTACATTTCATTTGTCATTCTCTAGGGACATCATCACCACCACCACCACCAGGAGCACCTGCGTCCCACTGCTTGTGTCTGTAATGCTTGCCCTGTAACTGGTGCTCAATTTGATTCTATGAATACAAAATTGAGGAAGAGTAGGAGAAAGATGGGGTATTCTTCATTATAATCTGCCTTTTCCTTTAGTCTTCTGGCTGTGCTTTTCAAAGTGTGATAGATTGTCTGGTGGCCTCAGGTTTGAACCAAACCCATTCAGTTTGTCTGCGTCTTTGCTGAAAGCCCCTTGGTTTGGTGAAGTGATAGAACATGTGCATTTTACCCATTTGGAACTGGTACCACGTAATTCCCTGAGAGATGGCTTTGATGGTGACATATAAGCCAAGTGTAATATAAGTCCTTTTACTAACTCTGCACAGTTTTATCTTTGTATGAACAGGCAATCCAAGTTGTGATGAAATTCATGTTGAGTATAGTAAATCGGGCACAGTTTCAAAAAGTGGGGTTGTGTATGAGGGAGACATCCGCTCCTCTGCGTAGCAGAGCAGAGGTTCTTTTTGAAACGTGTGCTGTTCCGCATGCACCATTCTTCCTCCATCTGGTCATCTGAGCTGAGCGTAACATTTCTGTTTAGTTAACTGACAAAAGTACGTACATTTTCTTAATGTGTAAATGACTCCCTTTCCCCCCTTGGAGCAACTTATATAAGCTTTCCTAGGCTCTCTCAACCACAGGCTGTTTGGACAGGAGTCCCCAGTCTGTTCCTTGGGGCCTTTGGCTTTGTGGGCAGGGTCTGTGTGACAGTGCTGCCTTGTGGCTGTGTTTCTTGATTCTGGCCCTGTGGCTACTTCCTCTCACCTGGGTATCATTTCCAGCTTCATTTTCCCTGTGTTACCGTGTTTTCCTTCTTAAGAGATTTCTTAGGAGCATTGCATTCATCACACTGGAGAACATTAACCTAGGAATTCCCGTGGCTATAGTGCCGTATTGTTTTCTTACAGCCACTTCTCTCAGACTATAATTTTGTATTGCCAAAGGACTACAGTCCTTGAAATATCTAGGTGTTCAGACATGGGCTGACCTGAGCAGGAAACAGGGAATATTGGTTTCTTACCTAGATCCATGGGCAGCTCAATCTGAAATACTCACTCTAGATTTTAGGTAGCTCAGTACTAGAGCAAAAAATCCTAGATTAATGTTTTATTTTGAAAGTCTGGGAGTCATATCTCAGTAATCAGAGAGCTTGCCTAGGAAGCAGAAGGCTCTGAGTCTGATCCCTCAGCACCACATAATAGCCGGATGTGGAGGTGCATGCCTGTAATTCCAGCCCTGGGGAGGCTGAGGCAGGAGGATTTCTATGAATTCGAGGCCAGCCTGTACTACATAGTAAATTCAAGACAGAGCAAGATCTTTTCTCAAAAAAAAAAAAAAAAAACCACAAATGAAAGACTGCAATGGATTTGACTTAGTGGTTGGACACAGACGTTGTAATCTTTTTTGTTCCACAGAAATTTGTATAAGTATTATTTAAAAATACGTTAACTTTTGGTTTTGTTTTATCATAGAGTGAGCATTTCCCCCCTCTCTGTGTACCCCTCTTCAATGTACCAAGTTATAAGAAAATATTTGCCTTATTATAGTATGGATTCTTTGTTTTAAAGAAGCAGCATCACCAAATAACCCAAACTGCTGCTCCAAGAAGGCCTGCTGAATTATTTTATATGAACTAATATAAAGTACACCTCCATTTTTGTTTTCTACGTGAAAGGTCAATGAATGTCTCTATTGTTATTTACGTATCTTAGATACATCACTGTTTTTCAAATCAAAAGTGCAATATCTAAGTCTTCTTCAACCCTTTCCTCTGCTTGTGCTGTTGGCTTATTCAGCAGAGTTCCTTACAGTGTTTTTATTTTTTTATTTTTCTGTATCTAAGTGAATTCTGAGACTTACTCATTGATGATACTGTGTGTTCAAATATATTGGATAACTTAGGTATATATCTTAAACATCTATTTCTTCTGCTTTGTAAGCTATTTTGCTTAAAATTATTTCACAGATTTGTTTTTAGCCAGAAATAAATTTTCTAGCCATTTACTATTTTTAAAACTCTGCAGTTATATAAATATGTTCATGTTAAAAGAGCTTTCATAAGGCTGGCTTCCTAAAGAAAGAATAATTTCATAAGGGATTAAGGAGTGATTGAATTTTAGACTGGGTGTTTCAGAAAGAAACCTTGAGATTTTCAATCTCATTTTGTGTTTTGAGTTCTGAAATAAAGAGGTAGAAATATCTGGTTGAGATCAGGTCACTTAGGATTTTGAGTAGATCAGTAATCACTGCTGTTGCTGCATATCACTACCTTACAATTTAGCAATTTCTGGCATCTTAAGTAATTCTCTCATTATTTTCCAGAAAAAATATTGAAAATAAGTTTAAATTAGAAAAGAAGGCAATTAAAAGTAGAAAAATGCTTAATAATACATTACAAAGTAACATCAGTCTGCTGGCTTGTGGTCACATGTACCAATTTTACCTATTATACTTTTCTATAGATGGAATTTATAAGATTGTAAATTATTGTTGAACCAGAGAACACAGATGCTGATTAGTTGATAGTGGATTAGAAACTAGTGTCAATTGTAAAAAGGCTACCAGGACAATCTCCAAAACCCAAACAACACTACATTCTAGTAGACACGTTAACATTAATTTAAGCCAAGCCAGGAGGTAGAGGTCTGTAATCCCAGCACTGTGAAAGGCTGAGACAGGAAGATTCCAAATATGAGCTCAGCCTGGGTGACTTAGTAGGATGCTGTCTCAAAGAAACAAGGAGGGGCTGGGAACACCGCTCAGGGGGAAGGCCCACAGTTCAATCCCTAGTACTTTTTGGTAAAGTAAATAAATAAATACATAAATATTTTAGGGAGGAGTTAGGAATATCATGTATTTGGCCTTTCAAGTTTCTTTTAAGCTCAACACTTGATATGTTTTTTTTTGTGTGGTACTCTTCGGCTGGATCACATGTCTTTACCTCCTTTTGCCATGTTTCTCCTAGATTGACTCATTCCTGTGGGCTTCGGAGGGCAGCAAGCAAGCGCGGCGTAGGATTTCATGTGCTCGTGTTACGCTTCCCACTTACCAGGGTTTTACTTGTGTCTGATTAGAGGACATTTAGACCATCTTTGCGATCCTTGAAAATTTTAATTTCTATTTTAAGCAGGCATGTCAAATTTGTGTTGTAACTTTACCACAAATACATTTTTTTGTATTTTTTTTCTTTCTTTCCCACCCCTTATTTCATTGTCTGGTAGATAGATCAAAATCCTGATGGTAAACAAAAAGAAAATTTAGAAAAATACAAACTTTAGAATCAAAATTGCATCATGGACGAACTCTTCAAGTAAGCCAGTGTTTGGTTCGAATCATACCAGCCACTTAGGGGGGTTCCACGCCTCGCTCCTGACATGGAAGCACAGCAGAGGCTCCAGAATTATCACTGTTAGTTGTTTCATGGCTGTTAGAAAGAATAAAGCTAGAAATGACAACAGGTCTCAGTTTCGTAGAACATTAAATATGCCATTGGCGACTTGCGGCTGACAGTCACTGGTTGTTACCTGTATGCCCTACATGTTAATGTTCTGAAGATGGAAGACGTTTGTCACCTCGCTCTAACGGGCTGTTTCTTGCCACCCCTGTGGGTCCGACCTTCTCTGCTCAGGAGGCTCCTGTCAGAAGCCAGACTCCTGTCTTGTTTCCTGTTTGTGGGCAACTGTCCCTCAAGGTCAGGACCTTGGCTGATGTGGTGCTACAGGCCTTAATTATCCCAGCTAATCGGGAGGCTGAGGCAAGACGATCCCCAAGTTTATGGTCTAACTGGGCAATTAGAGAGATTTTGTCTAAAAACACAACACAAGTCCTGGCCTGGTGAACTTGCTTGCGTTGGTGTGTCCCTTGTTTCTGACTCGGCTATGACATATACCCTAAGGCAAACTGGTGGAAGTTTGGTTCCTCTGTGTTCCTATGAGATTTTCAGTTGTCTGGAAATGAGGGGGAATCAAGTACTTGTCTTCGAATTGTGCAGTGCCAGGATACACAACAGGCATTGAGGGTATCTCTTACCTGAATTACTTCTTCCTAGGTACAGAGTTAATATCATGATTTATTTTTATTAAAATATTGCTTTCAAGACAAATTTTGGATAAAAATGTGAACTGCCAAACCATAAAATGCACAGGCGAAATACGTAAAACATGGCGGTATTTACTCATCCACACTGGGTGATGCTACCAACTGGAGGCACACAGCACACCTCATGTTGATATCGGAAGGTGTGTGTTTATATGAGAAACATATTAACCAGAAGCGTTTAGTATAGTAACACAAACTTTACTTGCCAAATTAGAACTTGAGGGTCTTGGGGAAAGGCTCAGCAGTTAAAGCGCTTGCCTAGCAAGCACTAAATCAAGCACTAAGTACTGGAGTTCAATTTCCCAGCACCACATAAGCGGGGTGTGGTGGCATATGCCTGTAATGCCTATAATCCCATCACTCGGGAGGCTGAGGCAGGAGGATTGCCATGAGGCCAAGGCCAGCCTGGCCTCCATAGTGATTTCAGGAAAATCCTGGGCTACAGAGCAAGACCCTATCTAAAAAATAAACATATAAGTAAAATTTGGGTTCTCAAAAAGCCCTGATATTTTATTAATGATATTTCCATTTTAATTCCCAAGATCTCATGTAACTGGTAGGATTTTGGTTGAATTCTATAAAATACTGTGCTATTGCTATTTAAGTGACTAGTTTTAAGTCTAGAAAATGTAAAGCTTATTTTAGAAGATATTTATTTATTTAGGTACCTCTTTTTGAATTATTTACTTCCTTTCTATAAACTCAACCCGAACTGTCATGTCTCAGATTTTTGCATACTTAAAGTTATTTTCCTGGGTCCAGGCTCTCAAGCTGAATATGGAAATATGGGATCAAAATTACAAAGTGAAAGTTAGTTTTTAGAAAGAAGCAGAGAGAACAAAAAGTTTCCTGTTAGGAGAAAGGACCCAGAGCTGAAAATCCGTTTTTCCTGTGCATGGAGTTCCCTCTTCTGAATCGGTGGTTTGTCTTACTGCCAGTGGGACCCAGGGAGCAGGCCATCAGCCTGGGCTGGTGAGTTTTCCCCCCTGTCTACTTATGCAGAGGGGAACCAGGATCGCTTGGAGCTGGCAGGCCGTGCTGTGCTTCCATCTTGGCAGCGATGCGGATGTAGTCAGGGACTCGGACCTCTGCTCTTCCTCCATTTGATTTCCTGTGTGTGTTTAGTGAAAGCCTGCGAAATGCACATGCCAATGTTTTTTTAAAGGAAGAACCAGCCAATGGGGACAAGAAAAGACTTGGCCACTAAGCGGCGCCGCAGCTGGCTACGGTCTGATCTCCCAGTCTCACCCCAGGGAACCAGGCCCTGACCTGACGGCCTACCCTGTCAGGTCCCCTAACAAAACTATGAAGGGGAAAAAAACGACCATTTATGGGAACAGTGTTTCAGTACAAAGATAAATCTGGTTTTAATAGTTTCTTCTGATGCATGTTAAAGTCGTGACTAAGCTGGGAGAAGTAGGGTCCAGTAGTAGGAAGAAAGTTTCCTGATGCTGCCGAGATCTCACATGCGGAGCTTCACACTTCCGAGCTGGACCGACTTTACTGCCCTGAGAGGCCCTGGCTGCCTTGCAAGGCAGCTGCCTGCTTCTCCGCGCGGGAGGGAGAAGCCAGCGAGGTTTTTCCACTGTGTGAGGAGAGGGAGACTCCACCACTTCTTCATTAGTACCACACGGCACGAGCAGCAGAGAGCCTGACCGCAGATGCAGCCCGGTGCTGGGCCAGACAGACAGGAAGAGGTCCGGAGGTTCTGGCTCCCAGAGGTGCTCCTGCTCTGGGCTCCTGGCGTCCCTGACAAATGATTCCAGCCAGCCCTGGCAGGAGTTCTGAGGTCTTACATAGACAGGCAATATCAGGTGTAATTACCCGGCTCGAATGTGCACGCGGGTCCCCTCGCTCTTTGCAGCCCATGTTGGCGTCCTACTTGACAATGGTATGAGGCCCTCGGGTACACCAGGTGTAATTAGCAATCTCTTTCTGGAAAAATTGTTCTGTCAGGAGTGATCCTGATATGAATTTTCTGTCTGAGTAGTAAATAATTTAGTGATTAATTGCTCCACACTAGTTGCTACTACCCATTTCCTGTAGTAGGTTAGAGGAAGGACAGTGTTTAAAGAGAAGTGATTGTATGGTTTAAAGAAAGAAGAAAAAAAACACCTTACAGAACGAAGAGTGATGGATGACTATATTTCAGCAAAATAAATGACATATTCCTGTCTTCCTTTCTCCCCACTTAGCAATTCAGAGAGTTGAATAAGACAGATCTGAGCCCACTCCGCAGTTCCATGGAGGGAATGTCGCTGGTGGAGGGTGAGCAGCCTCTGGAAGTCATTAAATACCTGTAACTCCTCCTTTCTTCACTGTGTCACATGTGTGTGCACACACACATGCACACACGCTCCTTTGCTACCCCACATCTTTAGGTCCAGGCTCCTTGATGCAGTTCTGGCCTAACAATAACCAGAAGCCAGATTTGTACTTCAGTCTCTAAAGACACCATAAACCCCAGGAGAAATGCACCTCTGATAACTGGTGTCTATGCACTGGAGGCTGGATTTTGAACCCCTGGGGTTGCATGTAGTGAGAGGTGTTATGAAATAGTAGCATTCTAATTTTCCTCCTAAGATTCAGTTTCTGTAATCTGGATTCTGAAGGGTTCCATTTCCTTGTCCCCCATGGTGAAGCTTTTGAAGCTGTCATCATTTTCGTTAAGTATTTTTGCCATCACTTTTTGAAGTAATGTTTCCCAAATGTCCTGGGAGATAGATTGACAATTCTCAGAGAGAAAAGAGGTTCTGGGAGATTCTGCAAATCTTAGGATGGCACGCAGTCTCTCTGGTGTGTGGTAGTGTCGTCAGTTGACTGGGCCGACCCATGACCTCAGTTACAGTGTGTTTCCCTCCAGATCTGTTAGAGCCCACCAGCCACTTGCTTCCCCTTCTCAAAGCTCAGATGTGCCGCCAGTTTCTTTGGCTCTGGATTCTTGGAGATTTAGGATAATAATTATCAAAAACATAGACTCTTAGTATAAGGTCAAATTGTCGATCATGTGAGTTTTTTAAACCACGAATTCGGTCAGTACCAGGTCCAAGTAACATACAAACCATTGCACAACTTTAAACAATACTGTAGCAAAATTTTTGTTTGAAGGGTTACATAGAACTTCAGCATTTTAAAAAAAAGTATATAGAAGACAGTCTCCCTGCGGATACGCGTGGAGTCGTCGGAAGGGGAGGCGTTTTTCTTGCTGCTGCTGCTATGCTGTTCATTAGCAATGAAAGGGATGGAAATGGTTTTCATTTCCTTGTTCTCTGCAGAATGGCCCAACTAGTTGAGACTTAATTTGTCCTAGCAGAAGTATAGTTAGTGGGTCCATTTTTATAATTTGGGGATATATAAAACATGGAAATTTCACTGCAGTTGGAAAAAGTAGTGTTTTATAATTGTACATGTGTCTGTGTGGTGGTAGCTGTGGTTTGGGCAGTACCTCAGACTGTGTTATCATAACTTGAATCAAACCACTTCATCATTGTAAGGTACAAACACATATGCCTCGAAAAACCTCACGGAGCATCTGGAAATCCTACCATGGGGCTTTTCTTGACACATCTGTTGCAAGTACTCCAGGAGGATCCAAGTGACAGATATGCTGCCCATGTCCCGACCTTGAAATCCAGGGTGCTTGCTGCTGCTGGTGGTGGTGACCCCACACCGCTGTGAGCAGGGCTCACTGGGGAGCTGCTCTGCCACACAGCTCCAGCAGTCCTTGGTAGAACAGAAGACTCCCCTGCCACCTCCAACGGCTTCTGCTTTTGCTATTTTTAAGCATCCCATTGACTCTGCCACAAAGAAAGAAAGGAGTTACGTTCACATGGACCAAGGAGAGTAGAACACCAGGAGGTTTCTGTTCTTCCCCAGTGGGCAGAACAGAGGGCTAAGGGGCAGGCTTCTAATTCTCATGACCTGTCATCCTATGCAGCCAAACGCAGAATTCTAGAGCAAAATAGGAACTGAGACTATACTGTCACCTTTCTAGACTTATCAGTAGAAAACCTACATTCACTTACTAGAATATACAGGGAGCTGAAGAAAGGTAAGCATACCAAAAAGAATCCTATGGAAAAGTGGGCAAATGAAATGAAGAGGTAGTTCACTTAGGAAGAAGTTCAGATAGCCAATAGATACATGAAAAGATGCTCAACATCTCTAGCCATTAGAAAAATGCAAATCAGAACAATGCTAAGATACCATCTCACTCCAGAGAGAATGGCCTATATCAACAATTCAAATAGCAATCAGTGCTGGCAAGGCTGCGGAGAGAAAGGAACCCTCCTGCACTGCTGGTGGAAATGTAAATTTGTACAACCCTTTTGGAAAGCAGTATGGAGAGCTCTCAAGAGACTAGAAATAAATATCCCCTTCTATCCAGCGACACCCCTTCTGGGAATGTGTCCAAAAGAGGCTAAAACAATACATAGCAGAAATATATGTACACCTATGTTTATAACAGCACAACTAACAATAGCTAAAATATGGAAGTCACCAAAATACCCATCAACAGACAAATGGATACACAAACTGTAGTATTTGTACACAATGGAATACTGTGCACCTATAAAGTCCAACAGCGTGGAGGCTTTTACAGGCAAATGGAAGAAATGTGAGAACATCATCCTTAGTGAAGTGAGTCAGAAGCAGAAGGTGAAACATCGAATGGTCTCTCTGATATGAGAGACCCAGATCACAACTCTTACGGAACTTAAAACAAAAAACAAAGTGAAACAGGGAAGTAGGGTAGGGAGGGAGAGAGGGGTGGGTAGGGGGAGGGACAAAGGAGAGTGGGAAAGTCCTTGTCACCTTGATAAGATACGTATGTGCACAAAATGCTCAACTTCATTGTAAACCTTAAATTTTGCTCTTATCCATATCAATAAAATGGGAAAAATTTTGTAAAATTCTGATAGGAAGCTCTTGCTATTATATTAATTTCCCTTTTCCAGTGTGCATGTGTGGATATTGAAAAAATTGACATCTGAATGTTGTGTAAGCTTGTTTATTAAAGTAATATTTAAAGTTAAATGCGTTGAGGTAAATTTAGTTCATGTGGAATTACTATCCTTAATATTAACAGGTAAGACAGAAGTGACATCGGTGGGACCTGAGTAGGGTGGGTTCTGCCCTCATACCTATGGCTTATTGAAAATTATTTCTACAGTTTGAATCTTCAGTAAGGTTTAAAGATTCACTAGGATTAAAATGTTTCGTGTAGAGAAAATGTTAGGTACAGTTAGAGAGAGTTTTACTGATACATACTGCACATCTTTTTCTCATTTGAGTTGATAGATTAGGGCCAGAGCTTTGACGATTCTAATTAAAGTCTTCAGTAACTGAATGTAAGTAACTTAATGATTTTAATAGTGGTCAGGTGCGATGATTTTAAAAATATACTACTGTTAAAAACAGACCTCATAAGATGCTCCTTTTAAAATTTAATTTTTCCTCGCACTTTTTGAGCACTTTAAAAAAAATCACAATATAGATCACACTAGCTTCCTGCAGTTCATTATTTCAGTTATGCCACAAGCAGTAGGCTGGCAACACCTGCGGGGTGCGCTGCTACTCAAACAACAAATTATTCCCTGCAAAGGGATTTGTCAAGTTACTGCTCTGCATTTCTTGCTTTTATTTGAAGCTTTCCTTGATTTATCCAATGCAAAGTTTGACAACCCCCCCCCCCCCCACCCCTTAGAATCCCATCTGCCTGCCCTGTTAGCCTTCAAAAACTGCAAGCCCCAGGGAGGTGGTGGATCCCAGAAACCCTCTTGTCAGCCTGGCCAGCCTCCTCCCAGGTGGGGCTCAGGAAGGAGCTTCCTGAAGCAGTGAGGCTAAGAACAACTCCAGCACCGGAGGGGGCGCGGGGTTGGGATTGCCAGGTGATTGTTAAACACTCCTGTCTTGGGGCTTACATATACCGGAAGCTGCTTTTCTGGGTTTTTACTCTACTGATACAGAAAAATGTGATCAGAATCGGAGAAATTACATAGCAGACTGGATCCTAGAAAGAAGAATGAGCTAAAGCTTCCCAGGAGTCGGGGTGGGAGCT
The DNA here is from genome assembly GCA_004027205.1 of Ctenodactylus gundi. Lineage (NCBI taxonomy): Eukaryota > Metazoa > Chordata > Mammalia > Rodentia > Ctenodactylidae > Ctenodactylus > Ctenodactylus gundi. Next base: position 53,328 of record PVKB01002868.1, read on the forward strand.
GGAATCCATGTTCTCCAGGCAGAGAGTCTCCTTTGATGAGTTGTTTTTGTTTGTTTGTTTGTTTTTTGTTTTTTGCTTTTCTTAACTCCAAGTGGCAGGTCAGTGACTGCTCTGGTTATCAGAGTGGCTGGCCTACCAGTGGTAAGCCCCAGCTACAGGAGAGCCGGTCCTCCTCCTCCCTTTGTCCCTCTGTGAAGCCCTCAAAATTTCCGCCTTATGTAGGAGGGGAAAGAAGAACCAGGGGAGGGAACCGAGGATCTGACAATTAGCCAGCCTGCGGCTAGCTCTTTGTTTTTGCTACAGGTGATCTCCAGGTCCTGCCCTGGGAGGCTCAGGTCACTAATCTAAGGTGCTTGTCCTGTCGGCCTCCTGCACACTTTTCCCTCCTGCTTGCCTGTTTGAAGGTTGATATAGCTCATTGTCAACAACATAATAAAGTGTGCCTTTTAAGTTTGCTTAAAAATATTATTTTGCTTCAGTGCTCAGAATTAAAATTCTGATATTTCTTTTTCTTTTTAAACTGATTTTTTTTTGCTTGGAATGTATTTATTGTTCACCTATATTACACATGTTTAAATACAGTCTCCCTTCTAGGAATATGATTGTTCATCACTCATCTGCCCTGTAGGCCTCTGGAGATGACCCTTGAGCTGTGGGCTCTTATCCCCTAAGGAGGAATCTCAGAAGTAGATGCTTATGAACGTGTTCTGCTACTAACAATGGCTGGGGGGGCTGATGCTCCCCACGTGCTGCTGATCCTGTAGAGGGACATTAAATCTTAAATGTCACTGTGTCCATTTGGGATAACTTGGAAAAGTGTGACTTTATCCAGGTGCAGTTTTTCTAAGTATCTTAGAAGTGAGGCTTCAATGAGGTAAAACAACTTTAGTAATTACAGTCTCTAAAGTGTTGTGTCCATTAATTTTCTTGCTGAGGGGTAGAGTTAAAGCAACAAATTTGAGGATTGAATCAATTCTTTTAAGGCTTTTATTAAAAATCAGCACTATTGACTTGGATTTATGGATAAGATTTAGAATACAATGGACATTTCCTAAGACTTAAAAACTTGTGATAAGTCAGCTTTTGTGTTACTGCTTGCTTTAACAGCCTGTCTTAGCTTCCTTTTCATTGCTGGGACTCAATACCTGACATCCACAACTTAGGACAGGAAATATTTATTTTAGCACACAGTTTCAGAAGGTCTCAGTCCATTCATGGGCAGCTGGCAATGTTGGAAGCACACATGGTGAAGGGCCAGCAGGAAGGAAATCTCTTCACAGCATGGCAGACAGGAAGCCAAGTGAGCAAGGAAGGCTGAAGCTGGCCTATATCCTCCCAGGTTGAGCCTCAGTGTTCTGCCCCTCCTGACCAGACTAGGCCCCACATCGTAACTGCACACAGTTCCATACGTACTCTACAACATGCATGTGAGGATTTTGGGCAATATTCCAGATCCAAACCACAATGGTACTTTAGACTTATTTTTTATTAATGTAAAATAATTAAAAAAGATTTGTTAATATGTAACGGGCAAAATCTAAGTATTAGATTGTGCTTTATTCCAATTTTTAGATTCTTGAGTTTGAATTGAATTTGGATATATGCATGTATAAATTGTTGACAAATCTTCTTTACTTTTGGGTTTCTCCACACCTCCCCTTCTTTTCTCCTCCCCTTGCTTCCATCCTTCTGTTCCCCTTTTTAATGTAACACATGTGAATCATAAAAAGGCAAAGTCACTACCTTTGAAATATCTTGCTTAAATTTATTAATTCTTCAAATTGCCAAAACTATCCTCGGAACATAGTTGGAAACTATATCTGAACACTAAATTTACTGGAGCATTTGAAAAAGGTTTTACCACTTGGATTCTGTGAAGCTGATCTTTATCGTAGATGGAGGAAACCCAGTTAGAGATGAACGAAAAATGCCTTTGACCAGGGTGGCCATCCCTGGGAGAGATTAACTCTACAGTATATGTGGAGAGATCTGACTACTTCTCTAGCCTCCACCTGACTCAGAGCTCACTTGGTTGGTATCACAGGTACCTTACATTCATCAACGTGCAATTCCTTCTTACTTGCTTTAGAAATAGAACTCATGACAAATTTTCAAATTTTTAACTTAAATTTCTTTTAAGATTCAATATATGTCCTATGTCACTTAAAAAAAACCCTGGATTTATGTTCACTTTGAACATCCCGGAGTCAAGTCATTGCTTGAAGTATCACGTCACTCTTGGTGCGTGTACATTTGTGTGTTGATATCAGATAAAGATGCTGTCTGAAAGCTCCTGTGTCTATTCCCTTTAACTGAAGAAAATAAATGAGATTCATAGAGAAAAAATAAAATAACTTTTAATCTACACCCCTTCCCATTTATTCTAGGTTTTTCTTATGAACAAATATAGTTGTGTTTTAAATCATTGAACTTTTCTTTTTGCAAAAGAAATGCAAAATTTAGGAAATATAAATAAGTTAAAAAGGAAGTTACTATAATTCTACAATTCAGCAATATTTACTTCTATTTTATTGCATTTTGTCTAATCTTATAAAAATTATTTTTCATAAGCATTTTCCATTTACTTGTCTCACTTGCACGTGTGTGTAGTGATGGAACTGAACTCAGGGTCTTCACACTGGACTACATCCCCAGTCCTGCCATCCAGATTTTTTTTTTTTTTAAACTTTATGCAGGATCTCACTATGTTACTAAACTGCCCATTCTGGAGTTGAGCTTGTGACTGTATTTCAGCCTCTCAGAGTGCTAGGGTTATAGGAGGGTACCACCACTCCCCGTCTTATGCTGTTTTGAGACATCTTTCTATGCCATTAGGGATTTTTATTTTATGTGATTTTTTTGGCATTACTGGGAGTCAAACCCCAATCTTCTGCACTGCATGGCACTCCTGGCCCTTTGTATTTAGGAATGGGCCTCACTGAGTCTTTAACTTGTTCAGGATGGGCTTTATACTACTCCACCCTCCCAGAGTGCTGAGATTTTACAAGTGTGTGCCATCATGCCCAGGTGATTATTTGATTTTAATAATTATGTGGTATTTTATCATAAATCTATACTATTAAATCACTTGTCTAACATTATACTTTTAGATATTTATTTTACTTATTTGTGAAAAATATTTTTGGGATATGGATTCAAATTCATAATCATTTCCTTGATGAATATCTAAAAATGAGACTGCAGGGTCAAACAAAGCCTATAAATATTTTAACTTCTCTGAAATATAGTGTGAAATTGACTTCCAAATAGTCACACCTTTTACCCCTGTCAACAGTGTTTGAATAACGGTCTGGTACCTAAGCCCTTGCTAATAAAGAATATTATAAAAAGTTTTTAATGTGCTAAATAACTATATAGAAAATATTTATTTACATGTATATAAATATCTACCTGGTTGTCTCTGGCTCAAGGCGACGCAAGCAATAACGATATTTCTTTATCTCAGAAAGGACGAAGTCCAGAAGTAGGCTGTGGCTGTGCCACAGCAGGTCTGTCATGGCAGCCCTTGCTCTGCTCCTCTGCATCCCACCCTCCCTCCGCATGGCTTGTTCCATGGCAGTGAGACACCTGCTTCAGCTTCAAGCATTGTGAGGACGACAGGCAAGAGGCAGGGGAAGAGACAACTCAGGAGCAGACCAGTTTGACTTGGATCAGAAATGGCTGCTCCCGCAGATCCAGCCCAATTTCTGTTTAGGTCTCGTTTTGTCCCATGACCTCTTCCAAGAGTGCTGAAGCCTGAGATCTCCTGTGGGTGGCCATGGAATGGAGGCCAGGGATGGAAGTCAAATGGGTTGATGTTATGGTTTGGATCTGGCGTGTCCTTCAAAAGCCTCATTTTTGGAAGGTGATTCAGTCATGGAGTTAACCCACTGGCTTCCTGAGCTGTTAAGAGGGAGGGCCTGCTTGGAAGGGGCGGGTCAATGGGGCTTGACCCAGAATGGGTGAATCACGGCAACATGACCTGGAAGGGTAAACAGTAGCTCTGTCCTTCTTTGCTCACTCAGCTTCCTGTCCCACCATTCTGTGAAGGGCTTCTTTCTGGGTAGGATTTTAACAGCTGCCCATGAAACCTGAAACTGTGAACTAAGTAAGCCTTTCCTCCTGCAAGTTGTGGTGTTGGGTATTCTATCCCAGCAACAGAACTGTAACTAAATAGTTGACCATACGATTTTTACATTTTTTTAATGATACTGCTGATTGAGCCCAGAGCCTACACCCTAAACTATAACCCTACCCTTTTTTGGTTTGTTCTTTGATTTCAAAACAGAATCTCACTAAATCACTAAGTTGCCTGTGCAGAGCTTGATTTTGTGATCTTCCTATCTCAGTCTCTCAGAATGCTGGGATTCTAGGCCTGTGCCCTGGGCCTGGCTCAAAATTTTTCCTTAAATGTAATTATAAACAGCATGTCATCTAGAAGCAGTCCTAAAAGTCATTCACATATTTGTCCATCTTTGTTTGTGAATAAGTTTATACTTAAGTACTTATACACTATTACAGTGTTGGAAAGTCTCATATACCTGCAGGTCTTTTAATCCTTCTATTTCTTATAAGAAAAATTCCTTGAAGATTAATGATTAAACTCATGAAAATGCCCTTGTGTCAGAGTGAGGTTTGGCCACATACAGCACCTGCTAGTCCCTAGACTGATGGGCACTTAGTAATTTTGTATGAACACATATCTAAACCCATGAGACGTGGTAGTGACTTTGCTGTTCTGGACATTGCTACATTTCTTCTTTGGAAGCACTTAGAGAAACTATGTAGTGTCAAATCTTAGTAGTGTCAAATCTTCATCCTCTGAATACTAACTTGACATTTGAAGTTATATTTTGTGAATGACCATTAGACAATGGCCATCACCATTTAAAAAGTTATGTGTGTGTGTGTGTGTGTGTGTGTGTGTGTGTGTTCTTTTTCTTTTCTTTTTCTTTCTTTTTCTTTTTTTTTTTTTTTTTTGCATTCAGGCTAGTCCTGATCTCACTGTGTAGCCCAGGCTGGCCACGAATTTACGGCAATCCTTCTGCCTCAGCTTCATGTGTTCTGGGATTACAAGTGTGGGTAATCATGCCCAATTTACATGGTGCTGTGGTACTGGGAAATGTATCCCATGGCCTTGAGCTTGCTAGGCAAGCTCTGTAACTATTGAGTTATGCTCCTAGTCCCTAAAATTTTTGTATATTAAAATTACCAGGCTCCATTCAGAGTCTTTAAACAATTGTATAGGGAGTACAAGAGGAAAATTGTTTTAAAAATTCAATAATTACTTTATAGAATACAAGATTTTGTTTTAAGGGATATATAAGCATAAAAAAGAAAAAAAAATTCAAACATCATGCAAGTAAGCATTGGTTCTTAGAGGTTACTATTGGTTACTCTGTAAAAAATCAATAGACATTTCAGTTTTCATGCGTGTGTTTGTGTGTGAGAAAGAGAGAGAGGAAGAGAATGAATGATGAGATGGTTGATGGCCACATGGCTTGTCTATGCCCCTGAACATTCTATGTTGACTTTCATCTACCAAAACTTCTTGATGACTCCAGGGGAAAATGTCAAGCAAGCAATCTAACCAAGTTTCCCCTTTTCTGTGGTGATAGTACTGTCTTGGGCAGTGTGTATTTGACCCAACTCCAGTACTAATATCAACTCTCAGAAGAATATATTTAGATACTTAAATGGCTGAAAATACGTGCATTCCTCTAGGATATATTTTAAGATGCTGTTGCTTCACTGTGCCGAGCCAGTCTAGGGATTTATAAAAGAGAGCCCAGAGCATGGCTATAGAGTGTTATAAAGGTTTGTTCATTTTTCCTGTGTGTGCTGACTCTTGGGACACCTTGTACAATCAATTTACTGTTTGCAAAATATTTCTCAGTAATAATTTTACTTCAAACATTATGACAAATTCTGAGCAAACACAATTTTACATTATATTTTATATGTTCAAGTGTTTTATGACCTTGGGAACACTGTGTATAATGATTAGTCATTGCAATATTTAAAACAGAAACTATTCTATACTGTTGACCAGTAAGCTTGATGGGAGTTTTCCATTGGTTCTTGCTGGCAATGGGCGGGCTCCCTGGGGATTCCTCCCTGGGGCCTCTCCATTACAGGGAAGGGCAGGGGAAACATGGCGTGCCAGCCAGCCACAGCGCTCTCATTCCTTGCCACGCAGGTTAAAGTAGACAGGGCTGCATGTCCTCTGCCCTCTGTTCTCACTGTGAGGCTTCGCCAGTGCTAAGATTTTCAACTTGGAGTGAAGGTGACTTTGGGAATGTGTGTGTCTCTTCGTGCAAGCAAGGTATGGATTTTGCCTCCGATGTTGATTGCTCTAAGTTTACTGCCTGAAAGAGTTATTTGCCACAGGATTAAAATATTTGTGTTGAAATTGTGACTTCTGGAGCCAGTTCAGTCACTGCTGCCTGATTACACATTTAAAAGGATGGCAACCTGGCTAATGTCTGAGTATTGAAAATGTCTTTTTAATTTTTTGTATGTTTTATGAATTCAGGAAATAAAATATTATGTTAGCAATACAATTGCATGAGTGAGTTATTGGTAGCTAAATGAATAATATTTTTAAATTTTAGTTATTAAAATTAATTTTATTAATTTTTGATAATGAGTGTTTTCAGGAAAATATTCTAAATTGGAATTAGAAGTTACTATAATTTCTAATTTTAGATCATATCTAATTCTCACATATTTGGATAATAAATGCATTGAAAAGATAAGTTTGATTAGATAGCAAATTATAAAGTTTAATTTTATAATATTTTGAATAGGATATTTTTCTTAACTAGTTTGTGAATTTGATAAAGTCAGATTAGCTGCTCACATGACCAGTCTCGTGGAGTGTGCCTTTTACTCAATGACTTGACTAGCTTTCTTCCATTTAATTATATTTAGGTATTTATTTATTTGTGATGCTGGTGACTGAGCCCCAGGCCCCATGCAAGGTTTTATTTTATTAAATTTAAAGATGAGCTATGGTGGAGATGAGCTCTGATTCTCATCATCCCCCATTCAGTCTGAGGCAATGTTTCACGTACAGTTTTTTGTGTATCTTTCCAAAAGTATTAGATCTGGTCACAGCAGTGCTGATACACAGGTTTCACACACACACACACACACACACACACACACACACACACACACACACACACACTAGGTCTCATCTGATGCACACCGTGGTGCCTTCTTGCTTTGCTTTAGTTCCTGTGCCTTTGGATGGCAGTGTGTACTCACCTTCCTTGCAGAAGTGTCTTCTTTATCTAACCAGTTCTCCTATTGGTGGGTATTTTCATTATCGGTGATCCCTGAGTATAAAAACAATGGAACACTTAGCTTCTGCATGTCCCTATGTGTGCAATACTTTTTGCAGACATATCTCTAGAATAAATTTCTAGGAGTGGAATTACTGGTTCAAAGTCCATAAGTTTAAGAGTTATCAAATTAGCTTTTTTTTTGGTAAAATTTTCCATTTTTCTATTCTCTCTCTCTCTCTCTCTCTCTCTCTCTCTTTCTGTGTGTGCGTGTATAGTTTTGATTCATACTGATAAAGATCTTTCCATGCTGAAGTAATAAAACAGGATTCTAATTTTTCTAGTGCTTTTATTGTGACTAGAATCTGTCACTTCTGCAGTTGGTTGTAATGTAAAGAAGGGAGAAATTCCCATTTTCCCATGCAGTCCTTTGTTATACAACATTTATCAAATGACGTCTTTCCCCCGATGAAACTGAGTCACTTTCACTAAGTTTTCTTTTCATCTGTTCCAGTGTATTATCTATGGCTTCATGAGCCAAATGCCACATTGTTTTAATTGTTGTAACTTTGTGAAATGTTTACGTTTGTCACTCTTTTTCTAAACTTTTTTCCACTGCCTGTATTCTTACTCAAAACATGTTTAGTTGTACCCATTTAACCTCAGTTTAAGAAAATTTTCACTGTAGCTGCAGACAAATGGTGGAATAGCAGAAGAACTCCTCTCTGAAACGCCTGTTCTGTTTCATGTGATCCAGTGCCAGCTGTGCACCAAGTTTGAGAATAAAACACCTACCCTCCCCCGCCAACACCTGAACACCTGGTTGGGTGGAAGCCACCAGCATGTCAGTGGAGCACCAGCAGCATTCTTATTGTGGGATGGACCTTTTCCCCTTCACCTTAGAGTCCTGTCCTGGAACACTGAGGTAAGGCAGACATTTCTTTTCTGTGCTCTATGCTCATGATTGTTATTATTATGTATTTCTTGGCTCATGCCATATAGCACCAGGATTCTCCATCTTCCCAAGACCTGACTTATCCTCCTAGTATTAGTCAGCTGATATTTTCTACTCAGCCGAGCCCAGAGGATTCTAATTTAAGATTTTCCTTCATACTCATTTCCCTTCTTGCTCGCCTTCCACCCATGGTCTCTTGTCTCTGCTGTTACAGTGCACCAACTTGCACTCTAAAAGGTATCCAGCTGTATCCCCCTGGCTTGGAATCATGATTCTTAGAATTTTACTTACATAGGTTAGCCCTCTACCCGGTTCCCCTGTAGTGGCCCTTCCCCCACCGCAGTGAAGACTTAGTCATCACTGCGTCTTCTCATACTTCTGCAAAACATCACTGTCTTGTTATAAAGTTAGTGTTGATGGTATGAATTTCTGATTTTTAAGTTTTTATTGCAGTAATTGGATATTTCTGTGTAGTTAACAAGTAAAACTAAAATTTCCCTAGAACCCACTTTGCTCCAGTGGTAACATTTTACAAACTGCAATAAGACACATGAAGCGGATTTTGACATTGATATAATCGAAGATGTTATTTAGATTTTATTGGAGTCACTTGTGTGGAAGTGTGTGTCGAGTCTGACGCAGTTTGTCTGAGATCAACTTCATTGCTGGTGTTAGTCCTTGATGTCATCCTGTGAGGACAGTGGTGTTGTTCCTGTTTCACAGAGGAAGAACCTGAGACCCTGAACAGGCTGGAAAAGCTTCTCAGTGTTGCCCAGATACAAGACTGTGTATCCCAGACCCCTGTGGCCTTTCCACCTGATTGTTATGAGGTGGCAGGTAGACATCCTGGATTTTCTCTAGCAGAAGTGCTGGGAGGTTAAAAAAGGACATGGATACGAATGACTCGTACGTGTTCATGCTGTGTGTGTGCAAATTCACAGTGTACATGCTCAACAACCTCTTCTGGAGAGTTCTCTGCATCTGATGAATTGCCTGAAACCAGAATGTCTGAGAAAGGGAGTCTTGGCTAATTTATTAACTTACTCTGAAGTTCCATCTCTTTGCCATTGAAAGCTGTTGCTTCCTGCATTTGGCAGGAAAGCTTTGGAAAACAAATTCTCTTTCATGCTATAACATTTTCACATTCATATGTCAGTGGGAGCCAGGCTGATAGGTGGAGTGAGCTGGGAGAGGGAGACGGCTTGGCGATGTCTCAGTGCTTTCATGTGTGCGAGATTCCCCCACTTGAACACTAGCTCTCTGTTCTCTCTGTTGCCACAGAGGGAAATGTTTACTGATCTGAACACTCATGTCAGATGACATATGTGTGATGTAATGACTGATAGTTGCTCATAATCTGAAATACACTGGGCTCATTTCAGGCTGCATTAGGTATAATTTTAAACAGAGATCTTGTGCCTTGGATTTGCTCTTTGTGACTTTTTCTGTGCTTAAAACTTCCTTCCACTGTTTATTTGTATGACATTGATCTATAAAATACCATTTCTGAGTCACACAGGAGTGTAAGAGCTTTTCAACCCCTGGCTTTTAAAACCATCTTGATTCTGGCTGATAACACAGAGTAAACAAGGGATGAAATCAGTCAGAGCACCCTTCCCTCCCCACACTGGCAACTAAGGGCAGAGGCTGGGGGATGCAGGAGCGCCGGGCGGGAGCTGGTGTGTGGCTCTAATCTCTGAGAGTGAAAGCATCACCTCTCTAAAGAAGACAAACAGGTGAGAAAGGAAGGCATGGAAATTCCCAGACATTTGTCAGGGGATGCCTGGAAGTGGTGAGTAGAAAAAGAAAAAGGAATTAGATGACAGAAAAAAGGACAGGGGGAGGTGTATATATTCACCCTTTACTGCTACTTTGGATATTTATCTAAGAAAATAGCTCACAGAGGAAATAATACATTCATCAAGTTGTTAATTTGCAGTCTCAATTTCCTTTGAAAAGAATTTTAACATGAGTCTAGGCATGTCCAACCTATTGTGTAGTTTTCTGTCCTTGTTTTTCTTAATGAAGAACGCATGTCTTGGGCTACATATAAAATGAACTACATAATATGGTAGGGTATATAGGTAGTAAAATTTTCCTTAAACATTTTTTTTTCATTCTACCATGGAAAAGTATCCAGGGGACACAGCAACATCCCAGAGGCTGAACATGCCTGGTGACTTGGTTCATTTTAGTGCTATTGGATGACCATCACTTTTCACCGTTATTTTGTCTTATAATTTTAAAAACTGGATGCCTTAATTACTTTTTGTTGTCAGGACAGAATGCATGAAATTAACAACTTTAGGGAGGAAAGGTTTATTTTAGCTCACAGTTTTATAAGGTCACAATCCAGTCACAGGCTGGTGGCTGGAAATGGTGAAACAGGACCAGAGCAATAGAGAGCTCATCACTGCATGGTAGAACAGAGCTAAGCGCACAAGGGAGGGCAGAGTTAACACACACCCCTCAAGATCAAGCCCCAAGCATCCACTCCTTCCAGCCAGGCCCCACCACAGTACACAGTATTCATAGGTATATGAGACTTTTGGAGGACACTCCAGATCCAAACCACAACATTATTCCTGGCTCCCAGAAGACTCATGCTCACCTCTTTATATAAAAATGTGTTTAGTCCTTCTCTAAGAGTTGCCAAAGTCTTAACAGTTTTAGAGCTGCTTTTAAAAAAAAAAATCCAAAGTCCAAAGGTCTTCTCTAAGATGTAAGGCAAACTCTCAGCTGTGAGCTCCTATGAAAACCAAAGAGTTAGGCAGTTTCAGCATACAAAGGCACAGGGTAAATGTTCCCATTCCCAAAGGGAGGAATATAAAGATAAAAGGCAATTGGATCAAAGCAAGCTTTAAACCTGGCAAAGCAAAGGTTAAAATCTGTCTCTCCGTGATTAGCTCTAGGGGTAAAGATATAGCGAGACATGAACTCCAGAGGGTTTGGGTGGCCCCCCTCCCACAGCATTGTCTCTGGCTAGACCCCTCCTCCTTCTTCTCTTTAGATGACTTTGCACAAAATCTGCAGTCTTCCTCCCAGGATAATTCATGCTCCTGACTTTTCCAAATCTTTGGAGTTCTTACTGACCCTTAGGCTTCTCCTTTACAACTGTACAATTTGCCCTTCCAGAGCCACACTGCTTGGCCTTTCTCTGAAATCTGGGTGGAAGCTTCCATGAACATATAACTCTTATACTCTGAAAGCCTGTTGAGCTAGGACTATGCAGACATCATCAAGGTCCACCATCAGCGTGAGCAGTAGCCTGGCCCCACTGGACAATCACTGCTGGGGCCCCTGAGTTCTTAGATGGTTGAGCTCCAGGCAGCTGGATGCAGAGAAAAGTCTTTTCTTTATTCTGCCCTTCAATTGTGCAGTCTTGTTACTTTTGAGATGCCCTCAAGGTACCTTTCCGACGATGCTGCTTGTGAGTACGTGGCTTCTGTTTAATGCTGATCCCTTTAATTTCCCTGTGCTCGACTGCCCTTCCAATTTGGCAAAACTGCAAACTTCCTGTACCATTTTTCTTTGGTATTTTTCTCTTGCCTTTTGCCATAGAGTTGACTAAAAACTGCAAATAGAGCCAGGTAACAGTCTTAATATTGGGATGCCCTGAGATTTTTCTCCTCCACATCAAGTAATCCACCACTTTCTATTTCAGTTTCAGACAAAGTCCCTGGGCAAAGGCAAATACTGACAAACTTTTTGCCAGCGTATGCATGGTTTTTGAACACTTGTTAATACAGTTCCCATTCCACCTGAAACTTCTTGAGCCTGAGCTTTCCAATCTACTCTTCTACTAGCATTTTTATGTTCTGAATTTCAACCAGAATCTCCCATCGAGCTCAGCTCAGAGTACTTCAAGACTTCTCCAGCAAGCATCCAGACTGTTTCACTTTCTTCATGCAAAACCAGATCCAGAGGGTTCCAAACCACATGGTCAGGTAAAGTCACCATAACAACCCCACTTCTGATACCAGTTTTTCTCTTATTCTTTCTCATTGCTGAGAAGGAATATCTGACTTCCACAACTTTAGGGAGGAAAGATTTATTTTAGCTCTATATGTTTGTTTTAGATGACCATAAATTTCTTTTTTCCCATTTTATTAGCATATATATGCAATACACACTGGTTACATTGAACTTCAGTATTTTGTGCACAGATATGCCTTGTCAACATTGTAATCTCTTCCCCTTCCCATTGTGGCTCTCCTGCATCCTCTCCACCACCACTGTCTTCCACTATCATACTCATTTAACTCTGTAGAATGCCCATATCCTAGATTTTTTGTTAATAGAGAAACTTTCTGTGTTTGACTCACTTCACTAAGCATGATGGACTCAAATTGCAACCATTTACATACAAAACCTCAAATCTGTTTTTATGGAAGAATAGTGATCCATTATGTACATATACCATCATATTTTGTATCCATTGGTTTGCTGATAGGTATTTCAGTGTCTTTCACGTTTTATCTATTGTTAGTTGTGCTGCTATAAACATGGATATATATGTATCTTTGTTATATTCTGCTTTTAACTCTTTTGGAAAGAACCAAAAGAAGTATCATTGGATTAAATATTTATTTTCAGCCTTTTGAGTAATTTCAGTATTGTCCTCCAGTGCAATTCCTATCAGAATAACAACTTTTTTCCCTACAAAGAACTTAAAATAATAATCCTGAAATTCATATGGAACCAAAAGAGACCAAGAATAGCCAAAGCAATTCTGAGTAACAAGACAAAAACTGGTGACATTATGATTCCAGACGTCAAGTTTCATTGCAAAGCAATAGTGATAACAGCTACATGGTACTGGCACAGAAATAAGCAGGTTGACCAATGGAACCAAACTGAGGGTACAGCGATAAACTCAAGTACCTTCAGCTATCAGATCTTTGATAAAGGAGCCAAAAATATACACACTGTGCACATACACTTCTGTGGTCATAGAATGTGTAGAGTTTTGGTTGTCATCCCATGTGGACATCACCTTGCTTCTGTTTACTCCCAGAGTGCAGTCAAGTGACTAAGTGACAGGCTGGAATTCATGAACAAAGGATAGCCTCTACAACAAAAACTTTTCACAACAATGTTAATATTCAAATACTATATTGAACAATTAAAACAGTTGAGACAGTACATTTTCTGTGTATTTTACCACATGCAGTACCAAAAATAATAACAACTCTAACTCTTTGAAAACCAGAATATGCTCATGAAGTCCTAGTCCTGTTCACAGCTCTTCCTGGGTCTGTGATATTGGATCCTGGCATTTACCTTCTTCACTCTCGTCATGGGCCCCTGGGAACCTGTCTGAGCAGATGATTATCGCCTGTCAGTGATAATCCTAGGTACAAAGCCCCAGTTATGTAGGAAGAATGTCTGATCAGTTTCTCTTTGTTTTGAGATAAATCATACAGCATGGTGAATATAGCTAGTAATTGAGTATTGTATTTTTGTTTACATTTCTGGCAGAAAACTTGACATGTTCTGATTACACAAAATATGAAATACTTGAGGTAATGAATATGCTAATTTCTTTAATTTAATGATTCCACTTTAAACCAGGTGAAGTGGTGCACAACTGTAATTCTGGTGCTCTGAGAAGCAGAAGCAAGTTCAAGGCCAGCCTGTGCAACTTAATAACTTAGCGAGAGTGTGTTTCAAAATAGACAAAAATGGTGAGAATAGAAATCAGTGCAAAAGAGTTCAGTCTCTACTGCCCCTCAAAAAACCTTTCCACAATGTATTAAAAATGATAATACCTCTTTGGATCCCATGTCAATAAAAATGACAAAAAACTCAAATAGCTTTGCATAGTTTATATTTATGTAGTTTACGCTCCAAAATTCATCCATTATAAGTGTACCACTTATGCACTATCAGTAAATTTGTAGTTGTGTGACTGTCATCATAATCTAACTTTAAACTATTACTGTGCCCCCAGAATCTCCCTTATTCCTATTTATGCTTAATCTCATGCCCACTCAAATTTAGAAACTACTAATCTATTTTCTGTCTCCATAATTTGGCTATTATATCAATAGAGCTGTACATATACAGGTTTTTTTTTGCATCTGGATTCTTTTGCTAACATGATAGTTCTGAGATTCATCTGTGTTACTGCGGAAAAATTTGTTCCGCTCTACTACTGAATACTTTCGTTGTATAGATGGGTCACTTTTTGTTTATCCATTCATCAGTTGGTAGACACTTAAATTACTTCTAGTTTTTTACCAATAAATGACAAATGCTGCTATGAATGCTCATTACATGTTTTTCTACGGACATACATTTTGTTTTCTTTTGGCAGACAGTTAGAAGTGAAAGTTCAGGGTCTAACTTATGTACCAGTCCAACTCCTACCACCTAAAATGATTGTGTCCCTCCTTTCTTCAGCCTCTTTGGTGTATGTGGTGTGATCAAAACACATGATAAATGCTTTAATTAAATAATGAATTGCAGTAAAAAGCACATTTCCATGAACTCCCATCCAAACTGTCCCTTTCACTCTGAATACCATTATCGCATAAATCTTGCCTCGTTCTGCCACACTACTGAAAAGTCTTTTTTGTGTCTTTAATTATGCTGCTGTGTCTGCCTTCATGTCCTGAATCAATTCCAAATGCTGACATCTATGAACATTTTGATTCTGAGAAAGAGCCATAAGCCATGTAGTGGCAGATCCAGGGTGATAAGTGGGGCTCCCTCTAGGACCCTTCCTCCTGTGCTGACCACATCGCCCACTCTAGGGGACCCTTTCCTGCTGTGAAGAGCTTCTGTGAACTCACAGGAAACTGCAGTTTTCTCCTTGTGTCATTTTTGCTCAGTAAGTTCGCTTGAAGCTCCAGGAGCAATGTAGACAATCTGGTTGAAAATACCTGATTTGCTTTTAAATTTCAAGCAAACTGATGATGAGTTGTTTTGCTTATGTTACAATAGAGTGAAATGATTTAGGAAATGTTTTCCACATCGGTACCAGTTATGTAGCTTTATACATCACGTATGAAAAGATTTGTGTTGGCGTGTAGACTGCATGTTTTTAATTAAGCAGATAAAATTTCGGAGAAGGTTAAATTTTGTTTTTACACATTCAGAAGTGAATCACAGAAGAATTAAACATTTCTCTTTCTTTTTGTCTTATCTACCTCCAGCATCACACAGACCCTCTATATCTGTACGGAAATAATTCAATACAGAAATGCAGTCTACTTGTTGGTGGGAAGGAAGCCTGGAACAGTGAATAAGCTTGGGTATTTGTCTAATGTTAATTGGAATGTTGATTTTTAAGTTAAAGATGCCAAATCTTCAGGAAAGTAATTGGACTTACCTGCCTATTTAGTAAAATATTTCAAATATCTGATTTTATCTGAGACTAATATCTCTTGATTGTACCAAGGTTACTTGGGAGCAAAACAGAGGTTGACTTAGTTTTTTAATATATGAAATATTTCTTGATAAGTTTTCAACATTAATGCTTGTCCTCAAACCTCATGGTCAAAATATTTTAAGTTCTTACAAAGGATGTATGATATCTGTTTAAGCTAAATAAGTATATAGAAAAAACATCTAAGTAATATACAATTAGATTAAATGCTAAAAGCACAAAACTAGAATTTTCGTGTGCTGTGTAGCTAGTGTGAACACGTTACAAACTGTCTTCTCAAGAGAAACCATGTACTTAAATTCAAGAGCAAATTTTAGTCATATTTCAAGAAAAAAATATATTTCATACAGTCTTCTGCATGTAGCTAACTGCTAGGCTCCTCCGAGTGTGAGTGGCAGTGAGTGGCGCATGTCACGTGATCCTGCACGGCTGCGACCAGCCTGGCCCTGAGCAGATCTGACCTAAGCAATTGACTCTTCGCCTTATTTGTATAGGACACTTCCGTCGATTTCATCTGGGAAGACTGTGACCTCTGCCAATAGAGAGACAGAGGGGGAGAGCTGTGAACTAGGGTAACGACTCCTCACTCGCCATATTTCTGTGTGCCTACTCCCCACTTAGGAAGTGGCTTCCCACCTCGTAACGTTGTTACTGTAAACTCATTTTTCTCTCCTTCATGCCTCTGTGTCCTTTTTTTTTTTTATGACAAGTGAACCCCTTGATGCCATTTAACCACAGTTGGAGACTCACCCAGGACTCGAATGCCCAATAGAAGGGAGGTGCATCCCATCCAAATTGACAGTCCTCTGCTTGGTAGTTGTAACTTCTTGCCAAGCTGTGGAAAACTTGAGATTATTATATTCAGAGACAGTAGAAGTGACACTGGCCTGGCAACTTTGTGCATGAACTTAGGTAGGAAAATTGGGTTAGAAATACGATCTTGGGAGTTAGGGAATCCTTGGTGATTGAATGTCAGGGGACTTGGGCAATACAAGTTTGCAAGAAATCTCCAGTGTGCAGGACTGAGAACTAGGTGAGGGGAAAATAAGGATTTTTCCTTCAGAAAGTCTCTGGGAAGTCCATTGTGGAGAACAGTAAAAGTTTGAGGGGATAGCTCTCATATTCGGGGTACACAGAAACTTTCAGTACGTGTTGAGTGCCTCAGGAAACTGGGTACATGAGAAACCTACTCTGTGTGTGGGGAGGTGGGGTGGGGGTGGGGTAAATGCATAGGGAAATTCAGATATAGAAAAACAAAGAAAAAATACAAAGAAAAAACAAAGAAAAAATAACTTTCTAAATATTGTTGTTTTACCTGGCCCAAAGACCCAATTCATAAGCTTTCAATCTTTCAGCCCAAATTTGACCCAAATGAAGACTCGGTATGTCAACCCATGATTTTGCTTTGTTTTGATGTTTCAAAAATCAGCACTTTTTCACATGAAACAACATGTTCTGGGCAACAGGGGAAGAGATAATAGGTGGCAGTGTACTTTAACTGAAATCTAAACATCTATAAAAATATAGAAACTTGGTCAATATTCACGGGTTTATTTGTAGTAGCATGACAATGTTTTATAGATTAAAAGTTTTAAAATTGTATTTTAATTCTTTTGTGTATATCAACGCTATTAAAACACATAGATTTGTTAAATGTCAGGTTACATGATGGTAATTATAGTGTTCAGCCATAGAGTCTAAGCTCGAGGTTAAAACTAATCACATGGCAGGCTAGAACTTAAAACATGACTCCTCAGAAAACTGATTTCTTAGCAAAATGGTTTGAAATATTTGCTATGCTTAAATGTTTTAAGTTCTTATAAAGGATATAAGGATATCTATTTAAGCTAAATTAGCATACAGAAAAATATCTAGGTTATATACAATTAGATTAAAATACTAAAAGGTTTTGCTAGAAGTAGATCTGTGCATTCTCTGCTTCTTAAAGATTCATAGGTGTGGCATCAGAGTTCAACTTGTGACAAGTTGTTAACCTGTTTTTAGTTACAGAGTAAAACTAATTTAAAAAGAGTAATTTCACTTTTGATAAAGTAATGTTTGTGGTGTTCTATTGGGTTTTAAATATGTAACAAAATAATGGGTACTCATTAAGTACGTCGTGGCTTTCTCCAAAGTATGCTTTGAGGTTTTATTTAGTTATATAAATCCCTGATCTGGAATGGAGGAATGGCTCAGCAGTTAAAGCACTTACCTAGAAAAGACAAAGTACCTGAGTTTGATTCTCCAGTGGGGTGTGGGGTAGATGCATAGGCCCACATAAACTGGGAGTGGTGGCGTATGCGTATAATCCCAGTATTCAGGAGGCTGAGACAGGAGGATTGCTGTGTCTTGCAGTTAGGATCTGGAGTGTCCCCCAAAAGCCTCATGTATTTTAATGTTATGGATTGTCTATGGAGCCATGTAATGTTGGTGGATTGGGGTCTGGCCTGGAGGGGTGGATTGCAGTTGTTGGGATTAGGGGTGTGTGAGTTAAAACTAAGGGTGTGTAGTGGCCACACCTTCGATATTCAGATACAGGAGAGACTAAGACTGGAACTCGGATGAGTCTCGATGAGTCTCACTTGCCTGCCTGTTGGTGCCTCCACCTCTCTCTGCTATGTACTTCCATTGCTACTGGCCGCCCCTGAATGGGCTGTGACCATCTGAAACTGTAAGCTAAAACAAACCTTTCCTTTCCTAAATTTGAGTGTGTCAGGTATTGAGTCACAGCAATGAAAAAGTAACTAAGACACTGTGAATCGAAGGCCAGCCTGGACTCTATAGTGAGTTCAGGACCAGCTACAAAGCAAGACCCTGTCTCAAAAAATAAATAAATAAACAAGTAAATAAATAAATAAATCCCTGATCTGTAGTTTTGTAGGTAACATGCCTTATTAAAAATGTCTTGATGTAATATAGCCAGACACAATTATTTTAATGTGCTATACATGTGCCCAAAATATTTGCAGCTATTTGACTGGCCAAACTAGAATTAACAATAACTATTGTTCTAGATTGGTAAAATAGATATTAATTTTTTACACTGAGTTGGGAGGTTTACAGTTTTCTTAATGCAAGGCTCTGGAGGTGTAATTAAGCTGGAGTCATTCATCTTGGAAAAGTGAGCAATATACTTTAACACCTCTATTAGCTGGGGTGACTTTGTCCTGCTATCTGCTTTGCATCTCCTTGGAACATCAGTATAGAATTAAGAATTTTTAAAAGTGTGAAAATGATACTGCCAGGGCAATATATTAAAAATTAAAAATTATATTTTCTTAAGAGTGAGGCAAGAAGAATCTTTGTAGATACCGCTCTCTTCCTTTGCTGGGAGCAAAACTAGTATTGGCATAGGTATGAAAATACCTGCTAAAAGGAGGAAAGGCCACTCTCTTTTCAAAGATTCCATCCTACCCATTCTACTAGCCTGAGGAAGGATGAAAGTTGAGCCAAAGCTGTGCACATGTTGGGCCATGTGACCGTTGCAGAGATTATGTCAACTTGAGGCAATTAGGAACCATGCCTGTGTTAGGGTTGAGGAACCATGCCTAGATTAGGCAATTAGGAACCAGCTTGGATTAGAGTGTGAGTGATTTATGGGCCAGCGAATGAGTGGAGAGCACCCACCCAGATGTGGGAGGCTCAACTGGGAACCTGAACTGTATAAAAGGAGGGGAGGAGACAGAGTGTTACAGCTTTTTCCTCTGGGGAGTGACAGGACTTGATGGGATTTGGTTTCCTATTTGTGATGTCATGAGGAGCTGCCTCCATTTCCACCGCTGTACTTCCATTGCTGCTGGCTACCCCTGAGTGAACTGTGACCTCCTGAAACTGTGAGTGAAAATAAACTCTTCTACCCCTAAATCTGTGGATGTCAGGAACAGTAAAGGTCTGACGGGATAGCTCTCATACTCAGGTACACAGAAACTTCCAGTATGTGTTGAGTGCCTCAGGAAACTGGGTACATGAGAAACCTCCTCTGTGTGTGTGTGTGTGTGTGTGTGTGTGTGTGTGTGTGTGTGTGTGTATCAGAGTAATTAGATCCCCACTCCCTGACACTATAATGTACCTCATGCCTCTCTAGGTGGGATAAAAAGTTGAAGTTCATGGGAAATTTGTCTCAGTGTTATGAAAGCTGGGTCTTTAAGGGATTAAGTAACCAGTTTGCCCTGACTATAGCCTGAGAATATGTCTGTTGGTATTATGAGCCCCTGCTTGAGATCCTGCCAGCTGACTGGAGTGAAATTTGTACTTTAGTGCAATTGGCTATCCCTGTCACCCTGGCATATCAATCCCCTCAACCTTCTTGAGTCCCAGCCTTATCTTGGGTTAAGAGAGAGTTTACAGCCCATGGTGGGTCTTTTCACCCTCATCATGGGGGCCCTCACGGGGTTTCTGATTAATACAAGGCCAGAAGTCAAGCAGCAATTGTCAGGGTCCGGGGGTTCCTGGCCACCATTGGCCACCAGCAATCAGGAACCAGCAAAGTCTGAGGGAACAGGGTCTTGAGCGGCAGGAGTAAGACGAAATTACACCTGGCAGGCTGAATCAGTGTTAACAGCTCGTTTATTGGAGTTGAGGGCCAGCTTTTAAGCAACTTAAGGGAGGTGGGTCCACCAGGTAACAGGGCAAGGGTCATACACAGATGGGAGAATTTGGAGTCTGAAAGTAGTCTGATTTGCATGGCAGGTCTTGAGAAACCTGACCACATGATTTCCGGTAAGGATCCGGAAGCAGGTGAAAATTAGGAATTTGGGTATGATGATGAAACCTGAGCTGTAGCCCTTCCTAGGTCTGGGATAAGAGGGAGTGGCCCCACGCCTGCCAGTCTTGCCTCAAGCATCGAGATTATCAGGGTATGAGCCACTGCTACTTACAATCATCCTAGGCCTAGTTAGGGTCCCATAGCAGAAGAGCTTAAATCAATGTTGTTCGGGTGATTCACAGTTAACAAAACTTGGATAAATTGTATCTACTATAACCAAGAGGGATTTGTTAATTACACAAGGGATGCCATCAAGGGCATATCTGAGCAGCTAGATGCAACCATGAAAAAGCAGGTTAGCTTTAGACTTGATGATAGCTGAAAAGAGGAAATTTGTTTTATGCTGGGAGGTCAGTGCTGTACATTCATTCCCAACAAAACAGCCCCCGAGGGAAACATCACTAAGACCCAGCAGACATTAGCTATTCTAGGTGATGAGTTAGCTGGGAATTTGGGTTTTTACATCAGGCGATTAGAAAGCTGGCTTGGAGAGCTCAGAGTTCCTCCAACCACCACAGCCGCACAAGTGGCTCTGTCTCCTCCCTGGCCTGACTGCCTTAATACCATTGGCTCAAGAAAACCTAAGAAAAGGGCTCAACTTATCTGCTTCATGGATAGCTCAATGTGTCTGCTACCAAAATAGATCAAGTCTGCCATTTCTCTGCTCATTGCTTTCCATGGGTTCCTGGCACACTCACAGTAGAAACCTACATCATCACCTGAGCCAACAATGTTGTACCCAAGCTGGCTTAACAACATGGAGAGGCCTTCCCAACTTGAGACTGAAGAGGGGAAGGCACAGAAACCTGGAGGAGGAGGAAGTTATATGAAGATAGCCCTGTCTCACATAAAACTTATTATTACATTTGACTGTTTTACCACTGTACAAGCTAAAGAAGGCAGATGTTCTTGTAACTTGAATCCACTGTTGTATGGCCCATATCTAAAACAGCTCGGTGCTTCGTATGTGTCTTAGTCACTTTCTTATTGCTGGACACAATACCCCACACTCACAAGTAGAAGTTTATTTGGGCTCAGTTTCAGAGGTCTCAGCCTGTGCAGGGCCAGCTAGCAATGTCAGAGAGGTCTGATGTGGAGGACAGTCACTCCCAGCATGGAATACAGAAGCAGAGAGAAGGAAGCAACCAGTAAGAGAGATTCACTCTTCTGGGCCACGCCCCTCATGACCCAGCCCTCCAACGGGGCCTGCTCTTAACAGCTTGTGAAATCATCAATGGATCAATCCACTGAGCTTCAGTGATATCTTTGCAGAAGACAAAGGTTTCCAGCTGTTAACATCACTGAGAAGTGCATGGTCACTTTCATGTAGGGGGTACCACCCAGTCCCCAGCAGGGATTGGACGACCTCCACCTTCCTTGTGCTCACTAGGGGGCAGTGCCATTGGGCCACCTCAAAGTGAGCTCCAGAGTATGTTAAAAATAATTCTTTATTAGTGAGTGTTACTACTGTGTGATGATGGGGTTTATCTGGGGGAGGTGAGCATATTTTAATCAATTGCCACCCGATTATCTCTTGTTCATTTCCTCCCCTCTCCTATATGTCCCAGGTACTTTTTAATGCAACAGAGTTGAAATAAATTTTACAAAATAAATAATAACATAATCAAAACAAGAAGAAAAAGAAGGTTGGTTTGGTAAGTAGAAGAATCACTTCTCGGACTTTCGGCTAAGATCAAGGGTGAAAAATAGAAGAAAAGAATAAATCCTGCCTTACTTCTGATTGGTCGATTCCAACCAGACCTCATGAGGAAATTGCTATCCTCATAGGAATTTGAAAAACAACCAGCTTTTATGGGCATTGAGTGCAAATCGAGCCAGATTGGGGAAAGAAAGGAGAGAGAATTGTGAGCGATGAGGAGGGGCACATTTTCTCAATGATGGTGACCAGCCTGGCCCCGAACAAACACAATCGTAGCAAATGACCTGTTTTTCTTATTTATGTAGGGCATTCCCTTAGATTTCATTATGGAGGAACGTAAACTCTGCCAATAGAAAGGCAAGG
This sequence comes from Ctenodactylus gundi, assembly GCA_004027205.1. Classification (NCBI taxonomy): domain Eukaryota; kingdom Metazoa; phylum Chordata; class Mammalia; order Rodentia; family Ctenodactylidae; genus Ctenodactylus; species Ctenodactylus gundi. The sequence goes on from PVKB01002868.1 coordinate 75,753, forward strand.
GGAAGGACTTGTGAGTTAACGATGAAAACTCTTCACCACCGGATTTTGATGTGCCTGCTGCTTGGTTAGGGAGCACACACCCGCCTTGCAAGATTGTTACTAAGACCTTCCTTTCTCTGTCCACACCTCTGTGTCATCCCTTTGTTTGGCAGGTGAGCCCTTGACAACATTTACCATGCTGGGAAATGTATTTTCTGATGTTTTTGAGTCTTGAGAGTATTATTCAATCTACAAACGTTCTACTGATATACCAGAACATTTTGGATTAGTAAGGGAAGCAAACATTGGAGCAAATGGAGTATGTGCTTGTTGAAATTGTGGTAATAACAGTTTGAGCTTAAAGGATTGCTCTATTAAGCATTTACTGGGTAGCTACTACCATCTGAAGGATTCTTTGTGATTGGAAGAGATGAGTGAAGTGCTTAAGAAACGTGATTTTCTTCTGTAATAATTATAAAAGGGGATAAATATTACCACTTATCCTTTGCCATTGGAAATGATCACTTAAATATTTGAAAAATATACCCTGCTTAAGCTAAATATGAGTGGAAGCATTGTATGTAATCTTCAAATTAAATGCACTGTCATGTGAAAACCATTTTGATTGCTGTAACTGAAAGGAAGCTATACAGATCAACAACAAGTTATTTCATAGGTTTTGCATGTGTGTGTTGTGTGTGTGTGTGTGCATGCAGGTGTGTGCGTGCATTACAGCCCATATTGTGAGAAAAACTCAGTGATTTTTCATGTAATTTTTCCTCCTGGACCCCAAACTGCTTGGCAGGTAAATACCATGTATTTTAGTTGAAGTGAGTCTCTGGTGTATTTTGTTGACCGCTCTGCGACTGTGCCTTGCTCAGAGATTGTGTGGCATGGTCTTGATGCTCAGCACATATTCGTGGAGCACTCTGGTCCCATCTCAAAGGCAGCTGGCATTTCTTCGGGCAGCATGTGGAGGCAGTCTTCTTGTTTAACCAGCCATTTCCTCTGAGGCCAGAATTGTATTTTGCTAACGAGGTACACGCTGTCCTTTACAGATCAGACTTGTGTCTATCCTCCCACTGCTGGGATATGGGCTTGAGTCTCAACTACTCAGTTGTCTTCAGATTCTCTTTTGTCACTGTGGAATATTTATGGCCCCTTTGTTTTTAGAAAGCAGTTACCATCTTGGAACAAGAATGAACACCATTATCCTTCTGGTGTTAACTTACAAGCAGTTGAAAAGTTTATACCCTGTATCATCTGAGGTAATTTATTTGCTACACTTAAATTCAATTTATGTTTTTGGAGCACGTTTTTCATGAACCCAAGCCATAAGACTTGAAGTGTTATAAAATACTTCATCTTTTTAAAATTTTGAAAACTGTTGTCTATGATCTGATGCAGTTCAAAAGACAATGCTATATAATAATGGGATACCAAGGCCCTCAAAAAAAAGCCAACCAAATCGTACTATGAATTAAATTCTTTCAGAGTCCTCCTCACATCTGACTCTGAGACACAGGTTAAATGGTAGCACCTTTAGCTTCCCGTCAGCTGCTGGACTAGATACAATAATGTCATTTGTCAATATATGGAGAACCAGGTGCTGCTGAAACTCTTTGGATGCTTGGTAAACCTTCTACTGCTTTGAGTCACTTATAAACTTTTAGCCTTGTCTCGGTGGAGAATTCACTGGGGTTGTGAATGATAATTCAATTACGATTTTCTTACTAAGAATTAAGTTTAATTTTTTTTTGTTTTGACCATCTTTTGTTTTTAAATAAAATATTCTTAAGATAAGCTTATGTAGTATTAATTACCAAATCAAAGAATATGGCAAAAGCTTTAAACTACTAGTAGTTGCTAATTGTGTCAGTGAACAGTGCCCCTAGCAACTTAAAAAATGCAAATATGATTCTTTAATTGTTCCCTGGTGGTCAAGATGGCAGCCAAGTAACAGAACTCCTCAATAGTTCCTGATAGGCTCATTCAAAAAGTTGAGATAGAGCTCACAATTACCTGCTCAACTTAGGTAGGACAGCTCCAGAAATTGAAAGGAGGCCACGGAGAGTTTGGAAACTCCACAGATATGTCAGAAACTGAAAAAATACTGGCCTGGGAAGGGCCATGGGCTGCGGGCATCCACAGACCTAGGCAAGCCTGGAGCTGGGAGCAGCAGACCGAGGTAAGCCGTGACAAACTGACAGCCGCTGGTTGCTCCAGCCACTAGAAACAAGTGTGGTGGTAGTGCAAAGTGCAAACACACTCTGAGCTTCCCCTTGAAATGCCCTCCCAGCGCTTAGACCAGCTTAGGAGAAGCAGCACTTAGCAGCCATACTAGGCGGTGACATAGGCAGGATCCACTTTGAAAAGAGATGAGACTGAACTCTTCAGGCTAAAAGAAAGCACAGACAGGCCACAAATCAGGGATACTGGGGACACTTTTAATCAGTAACTGGCACAGGAGACAGTTGCTGAAAGGAGAGAAAGTCTGTCAACCTCCTGAACAGCTTGGATAGTAGTGGGAGCACCATAGAGGGTGGAGAGCCTAACCTTCTAGGGTAGGAAGCCAGGAGAGATGGAAGAGCTTTGCTGAGCAGGCTAGGTGTGAATAAGACATCTTACAGGCAATAAGACGGGTAGGTCTCCCCTCACTGCCTACTTTCATCATGAAACTCAAGGAATTTTCAGTCCCACTCCCTACCCCCAACCTCATACACATTCAAAGAAACCTCTCAGCTAGGTCATTAAAGTGAAGTCACTTGGCAACAGAAATGTGGGAAGCAACAGGACACACAGAGAAACACCTGAGACCCCAGAAGCTAATGTTATGGGCTCTAAAATAGTGAAACTCACAGAAAAGCAAGTAAACAAATAGGCCAGTGGTTTTTGCAAACAGTCGGTTCAAACTAGACATTCTGGAAAAAATGAAAGTTATGATCAGCAGGCTAAAACAGAAATTCTTAAACAAATAATGGTCCTAATGAATAAAGGATTCCTGAGCATATAGAAAACACAAAAAAGTTGGCTGAGGATAATAAGGGAATGCAAGACATAGAGGAACATTTTGATAGGGAAGTAGAAAATATGAAAAGAAATATAGCTGAAGTTCAGAATATGAAAAATTCACTTGTAAGTAGGGAAAGTTGGCTTGAGCATTGTGAGGACAGAGTTTCAGACCTTGAAGACAAATCTGAGGAAACCAATGGCATAGTCAGGCATGACACCAAAAATGGAAGGGAGCAAAGTAGCTGGATACAACAGCCGATGGATGATTCAAAGAGAACCAACCTCAGAATTATGGGTGTGGGATAAAGAGAAGACAGCACAAAAGGTGTAAAAAAATGTATTCACTGAAATCATTGAAGAAAATTCCCCAAATGTAGGAAAAGAAATTAATATTCAGGTACAAACACCAAATAGTATTGACCAGAAACGAGCCCACTGTGAGACATCATAATCAAAACCTCAGATATTCAGAACAAAAAATATCAAAAGCAGTAAAAGAAACACATGTTATTTTTACAAAGGCAAGCCCTTTCGAATTATTGCAGATTTCTCAACGCAAACCTCAAAGGCCAGGGGAGCCTAAAATGAAATTTTTCAAGCTTTAAAAGAAAGCAAATGTCAACCTGTGTTGTTGTATCCAGTAAAATTTTTCCTGAAAATTGAAAGACAAGTAAAAAGTTTTTCATGATCAGGAAACCCTAAAGAAATTTGCAATCATGATCCCAGCACTGCAGAAAATACTTGAAGGAACCAGAGAAAGACAGAGATGAGCAACATCAAAGAACATAGAGGAAAGGAAACATCTAAAGGAAATGTGTACAAAACAAGCCTTACAGTAACTACCCTCAATGCTGATAGTTTTAACTCATCATTGTGGTTTGGATGTGGAATGTCCCCCAAAAGTCTCATGTATTTTAATGTTGTAGAGTGTCTATGGAACCATATACTCCTGGGAGATGGGGGCCCAGTCTGGAGGGGTAAATTACAGGCATGTAAATTGGATTACAGGCATAGAAGTTGGATTTTAGGCCTGTAGTGGGGATTTACCAAACCTAGATCCAGGAGGGGCTGATCACGGGGATGAGACCTGAAAGGATATATAAGCTGCTTCCTGTCTTCCTTGGAGAACTAGTCTCAACTTGCCTTTCTGTTTGTGGTGTCCTTAGAAGCTACCTCTACCTCTGGCTCTGCTATGTACTTCCATTGCTACTGGCTGCACCTGAATGGAATGCGACCTTCTGAAACTGTGAGCTAAAATAAATCTTTCCTTCCCTAAATTTGTGGATGTCAGGTATTGAGTCACAGCAATGAAAAAGTAACTGAGACACTCACCAATCAGAAGACGCAGACTGGCAGAATAGATCAAGAAATAAAACCCAACTATTTGTTTTCTGCCAGAGACACACGTCACCCATGAAGAAGCACACAGACTATAAGTAGAAGCCTGGAAACTAATATGATATGCTACTGGAGACCCCCAAATAAGCAGAAGTATTTATACTATTCTGAGACACTACGGTCTTAAAACCGTAACAGATCAGAAGAGACAACGCTGCACGCTACCTACTGGTAAAGGAGCAATCCAACAGGAAGAGCTCACAATATTAAACATGTATGCACTCAATGTAGGTACATCCAGCTACAAAAAAACAGAAACTTGTGGACTTGGAGGGCCAAATATGCCCCAATATAGTCATACTAGAAGACTTCAGTACCCCACTCTCAGGAGGAGAGAGGTCAACCAGACCAAAAAAATAAAAAAAATCAAACAACCATCAGAATTAAGTCACACTATGGAACAAGTGGACTAACATATCTACAGCATATTCTATACAACATCAACAGAATACACATTTTTCTCAGAAGCAGATAGGATTTTTTCCAAAATAGACCATATCTTGGGACATAAGACATGCTTAAATAAATACAAAATAATTAAAATCATTTCCAGCATACTTTCACATCGTAGGAGAATGAAACTAGAAATGAAGAGCAAAAGAAACTACAGGAACTGTACAAATACATGGAGATTAGATAAAGCATTGTTGAACAAGCAACGGATGACAGAGGAGACCAAGACAGAAATAAAAAACTTCCTAAAGTCAAATGACAATGGAAGCATATCATAGCAGAATCTATGGGACACAGTGAAATCAGTATTAAGAGGAAAATTTATAGGTTTAAATGCACAATGAAAATAATAGAGCAATTCCAAATAAATAATATAATGATGCAGCTCAAAGTTCTAGAGAAACAAGAACAAGCAAAATCCACAGGCAGTAAAAGGAAGGAAATTATAACACTTAGAGCAGAGATCATTGCAATTGAAACTAAAGAAAAACACAAAAGATTAACTAATCAAATAGTTGATTCTTTGAAGGAAAAATTAAGAGATAAGCCTTCAGCAAAAAGAAGGAAAGAAAAACAATTCATACCAATATAATTAGAAATAAAGGTGAAATCATAACAGACACTGTTGAAATCTAGAGGTTTATAAGAAACTATTCACAAAATCTCTATTCCAATAAATTCCTTTCCTCCCACCCCCACCAAGCAGCTCTCACTAAAATTGTCAGTTTTCTTTTTTTAAATTTTATTTTGGTAAAAAATTTTAAATCACACAAAATTTAACATTTTTTTCTGTGAATACATGAAGTCCAAATTCTGGAACAAATTAGAACCACGGGGCTTGGGGAATTAGTGAGCATCTATGTCCACCCCTTTTATGGAGGTTCACCGCCTCCCTATCTGACCATTGATTGCCTCTCTTCCTACCCTGCCATTCATGTTGGAGCCTTCCTTTCTATGTTATTATTTTGTGCATTTCATAAGAAGTAAACCCACTTATAGTCAGTCTTGTGTGCTTGGTCCATTTCACTGAGTATTGACTCTAGGTGGCCCCATTTTTGTTCAAACCCTTCGTATCTGTCTTTCCTTATGTCTGCACAGTATTTGTTTGTGTATAGGTACCACATCTTTAACCATTCCTGTATGGATAGGCAGGTAGGTTGTTTTCAGGATTTGGCTGTTACGAATTGTTCTATGTATTAGTTTGGGTTCTTTCCAAAGACAGAATTTGCAGATTTTACCACAAAATGGTCTATTAGGAAGGCTTACAAATCCAAGGATAGAGGTGGTCCAAGATGGCTACTCAGCCATGAAGTAGATCTCCAGTCTGGGACTACAGCACAGTCGGTGAGGTGAGAATCTGTTGTAGATCTCGGGGAAGACCGACGCCTGAGGATTGGTGACTGAAGAGCAGCAACAAGCAGACAGGCACAAGTCGAGACTGGAGTGTGCCTGTGCTGATGATCTGCGATGTGGAGCAAGTTGGTGTCTGTCAGTAGACAATCGTGAAGGCAAGAGCTTTCCAAGAGGAACAGCTGTAACCATCTTTCCTCTTCCTCCCTTTTATGCACTTGGAGTTCCAGTTGTCCCTTCAAGTCACTCACACTCTAATCCAGACCAGTTTTTGATTCCCAGTCTAGGGTGGTTCACAAATCTTAGTCCTAATGGATGTCTGGTTTCTAATTCACTCAAGTTGGCAAAATCCCTTCAATGGACACATGTTGGTTCTGTGCTTTTTCTTTTTGTTGCAATTTCCCTTTAGCTGTTTCCTTTCCTCTAACTTTTTTGTTGCTACTTGTCTCTCTGTCTCTCCCTAAGATATCTTAGTATTTTCTGCAGTGCTGGTCTAGTGGTCACAATTTTTTTTTAGGGATTCTTGGTCATGAAAAATATTAACTTCCATGTCTATTTTCAGGGATAATTTTGCTGGATAGAACAACTTGGGGTGATACTCGCTGTCTTTTAGAGCTTGGGAGATTTTGCTCCAGGCTCTCCTGGCCTTTAAAGTTTGCATTGTGGGCTGAAGGAATGGCACATTGGTTAAACCACATGCCTTGCAAGTGCAAGGCCATGAGTTCGATTCCCCAGCACCACATAAAGCTGGGTGTGGTTGCACACTCCTGTATTTCAGCATTTGTGTGGCTGAGGCAGGAGGATTGCTGTGAGTCATAGGCCAGCCTGGGCTTCATAGTATGTTTAATCTGGACTATAGAGTGAGATCCTGTCTTTAAAAAGATAAACTCTGTGTTGAGAAATCTGAGGTAATTCAAATGAATTGGTAAAATAATGTCTGTTTTCTCTTGTTGCATTTAATATTCTCTCTTTATGTTGAATTTCTGAGGTTTTTAATTTTGATATGTCATGGTGAGTTTCTGTGATTTTTTTGGTATAAGTATCTTGTACCTTAATATTAATTTCTTTTCTTAGATTTGGGAAATCATTTTTTCTGTAATTTCGGTGAATCAAATTTTTTTATAATTTTGGTGCTGGCTTCTGCTCTTTCTCCTACACACATAATTCTGAGGTTGTTTCTCTTTGAATCACCCATCGTCTGTTGTATACAGCTATTCTGAGGTTGTTTCTCTTTGAATCATCTATTTTCTGTTGTATCCAGCTATTTTGATTATTTCTAATTTTGGAGTCATGCCTAATTATAGCATTTGTTTCCTTGGCCTTGTTTTCAGGGTCTGAATTTCTGTCTTCATAGTGTTTTAGTCAACTTCCCCTGCTTTCAAATGTATTTGCATTTCCTTATTTATCTCAGCAAACTTTTTATTTGTGGATTCTGTATACTCAGTAAGCTTTGTATCCACTAGGTCCGCTACATGTTTAGTATATTCCTATTTAAGCCCACTGATCATTGCTTGCATTTCTTGAAGAGTATCTTGTTTCAACTGGCTGTTTGCAGAAGCCAACTCATCTACTTGCTTTTTGACTTCCTTTCCTATGAGTTCCACTATTTCTGGGTCTATGACAATAATTTCTGGGGGCTCTGGCATTTTTTGTATGTCCTATTTCTTTGTCTTCCCATGTTTCTATTGTAGAGGTTACTTCACTCTAAAGGTCTAGCTAAGAGTGAAGAGGCATGAGGGTGTGTGACGTACGACAAAGTTCCTCTGAATTCTGTGCTGGGTGTAGGCAGTGAGGGAGGACCTAACAGTCTGATGGATGGCCTCCAACATGTCTTGATCATACCCAGCCCCCTCAGCAAAGCTCTTCCATCTGTCCTGGCTTCTTTCCCCTAAGGATGGGGATCTTCACCCTCTGAGGTCTTCCCACTACCATCCATTCGGGAGGTTGGCAGCCTTTTTTCCCTCTCCTTGTCTCTTATGTCAGTTTCTTCCCGAGCACTATTTAAGAGTGTCCCCCAAAACCCTGATGTGCCCATCTCAGCCTTCTTTTGCTGTAAACAGTACAGACTGCGTGTTCCCCTTTTTTTTTTTTTTAAAGTGGCTCCAACAGAAAGTCTACATCACTTTCTGTTGTGGCTGCTGAGCACCGCTTTTCCCGAACTGTTCTGGGATCTGGGGGGCCTTTTCTAGGGGAAGCTCACAGTGCCTTTGCAGTTTGCACTACCTGCAGGCTTGTTTCTGCAGGGTAAGGCTACAGCTGCTGTCCTTTCCCATTTCTCCCATATCTGAACCTACCTCAGTCTGAGACTCTGAGCTCCAGGCTTTCCTCCACCTGCAGATACTGGTGGCTCAGCTATTCACTGTGGCCTGGAGAAGTTTCCTGGACTGCTGTATTCCTCTGCTTCCAACATGTCTTCGGGATTTCTGATAGTCCTGTGGCCTCCTTTCAATTGTAGGGCTGCTCCTCCCTCTCCTAGCTATGTCCAACAGTTAGTTTTTAACTATAATGTTGACTTTTTAAGGGAGGCCAAAAGGAGACTTTATGCAGTTTTGTTACTCAGCCACTATCTTTCCAATTTTTTTCCATGTCTCCTTTCTTTGTTCCAAAATGTGACAGAAACTCTTTCACTTAACTCAGTCTAAGACCACACTACTAAATAATTGTTATTGCCCAGGGAAATTCTGAACAGCTAGATAAAATTATGAGACACTTCTGTCCAGGCCTTGAGGCAAAGGCTGGCATAACTTTACAGGATCTGTCAAAGGCATAGAAATTAAGAATATTTTAGTATATTCTTGATGATAAGAAAGGAGATTTGTTTTCCCTTGGTGTTTGTACCAATTTCTCTGGATTATCAACTCTATTGGATTGAGAAACACATGACATATTAGTGAAACAATTTGGGGTGTGTCTGTGGAGTGTATCCTGAGATGATTGGCATTTGGGATGCTCACTGAAATGGGGGGACTTCTCCTGAGTAAGGATAGCACTGTCTGTTAGGGTGGGGGTCCGGCTGGGATGAAAACGGGAGGGGAAGGAGGCCCAGCAGTAGCTCCTTTCCTCTCGCTTTCTGCCATGCTGTGAGGTGAGCTACTCTTCTCTGTCATCCCCTCCCCACCATGATGTCTCGGCCTTCCACAGATGTAAAGGCAGCAGACCAGCTGGCCAGGGAATTAAATCTCTGAAACCATGAGCCAGATAAACCTGTCCTTTTTTACATTGCTATTCTCTGGCATTTTGTCACAATAGAAATTGAGTACGCTAATCAAAGTGAGTGTTCACTCTCAACTCTTGGAAACAGAACTCGTAGCACTGTGTCTCTTTCAAATGGCTCATGTTTCATTCAGCCACATTCTTGGGGACCTTGTCAAAGTATTAAAGGACAAAAATGGAGAGCACAAAACGAGGAAATGTGGAAGTAGCTTTCTACTGTACTTTTGCATCCACTCTTTGAGTCTGGTCAAGTCAAATTAAGCTCAGGGATTGAGGCCACATGTGTACCTTGTAGCCACTGGTTCTGTGTTCTGAGAGGACAGGAACCAGTTCTACCTTGTTCTCATCACCAAGCTCAGTGACCAGCACATGGTAGGTACAACCAAGTCTATAGAGTCATTGGAGAAAATCAAGATTGGTTCTTAGGGCTCTTCAAAGAAATGTTTCACAGGTTTTTCTGGATGTACATACTGCTGTGTGGCTGTAAATGTGTGTTGGGAGACAGGTCTCCCTCCTTGTGTTGCTGGCTACAATGGGCCTCTGGGATTCCCACAGTGTGTCTGGGACAGATCATGTTTGTGTTGTGAGAACAGTCAACAGAAGGTTGTGGGATGTGTCTTCGCACCTGTTGATGAGAAATAGGACCTGAGGTGAAAGAGCCACTCCTAGAACACTGGATGTGTGGCCTGTGTCTCCATATCTGACTGTTGGCAGTGCTATTCTGGAGGACCGGTTGACATTTCATCCTCTTTACCCCTTTATTTGCCAAATTTTGGAACTAGATCACGAAAGACTTTGTCAGTGTAAACTATTTTTTTTTCAATTAATTAGTTGAACCCAAAGGCTGGCTCTATGCCCCATGGTTGCAGCTTCACTGGGGGAAACTCGGATGGAACTCCAGCTTCTTGGGCCCATGGAGAGAGCTGGACTGGTAAGACTCCTCATTACTTTTGGGGTTGATGCAGTGACCAGGGCAGAACATGTGGTGGAGAGCCAGGTGGAGAGGCAAGAAGAAGCTGGTTCCTTCCTGGAGAAGTGCAAGAGAAGTACTCCTGTGACTATTCAAACAAAATTTCTGAAAAGGTCTAAATCTTCCTCCTTCTTAAAAAGTAAGACCAAATAAAATGTATAAATCAGGTGGTGGGAACCAGGGCCATTCCTGTCACAATGCAACCCTTCACTTTTATTTTTTGCCTCCTAATGGGCTTCATGAAATCTCATTATGCAATTGGCTAATATTAAATGTTAAAAAGTTAACATGTCTTGCATTCCGTTACAATTGCACTTTGTTTCATGTGCACCAGGCTGTGCGTCTTGATTAAAGCCTGTAATTTCAGGTGACACCACAGTGCAGTCTTGGTTACCTTTTGCCTTCACTGCCCTAATTCTTCATCACATTTGTGACTCTGGCTGGGGAGCACAGTGACAATGGGTTGTCTACACGCTGGTTAATGAGAATCGCTGTCACTTCAAAGGCAAAATGTTGGCTTGGAGTTTTAAAGTTGTATACCAATAATAAAACACAATGTATCTTTGTTAGAGAAAGTAGGTTCTAAAAGCGTTGTTTCTTTGCTTTTTCTTTTTGATGTAGGTATGATTTAGTTGAAATTGACTATTTGATAAAGGGATTGGTGAAAATGAAGAGCCTGTTTAAAAGTAGTAATACACTTGCTTTTGAATGTAATAATTTCCTAGTTAAATCCATTGTCACTTTACCGTGTGAGCATGGAAGATTAGAATGGACCTAAAGATAAAGTGTCCCAACACAGGATCCTCACAGGGTGGTAAAAGCACGTTTCTTGATTCCAAATGTTCATTTCTTTTTAGTGTTTTCTTGTTACAAACCTGTAGAGAATAAATAGCAATATCTAGGAGATAAGATTTCCTAAAACATGATGAATACCTTAATTGCACATGGTGCTTTCTATGGCCTGTTTTGAATGAGTGGTTTGTTTCATTAAATCACCAGGTTCACTGAGAACATTACTAATAATTACAAACTTTATTCTGATTTTGAGATATAGTCTCACTAAATCACCAAGTTAGCCAGGCTGACCTTGAACTTGCAATCATCCTGTTTCAGCTTCCCAAAGTGCAGAGATTCTGTGCCTGTGTCACTGGCCTGGAAGATTACTGAAGCTCTCGGATCCCCAGTTGATTCCAGAAAAGGAGAACGATTTTCCTTCTAGGGGTAGTGAATGATTTTATGAGTTTTTATGGAGTTGCAGACTGGCCCAGCGCCTAGTTCTTCTTAGTGCTTAGTTAATACAGAATATCTTCTTTTTGCCGAGCCAGTTCTTCTCTATACACTCTTTGTCCTGTAGCAGACCATTTAGACCAAACGAGACCCTGGTTATCTGGGCTGTGAGGTGTGGGCTTACTGCTGGCCCAGCATCAGACATGTGGGGGCGGCTTTGAATCAGGATCCAAGCTGGGGCCACTGGGTGTGTTGTTCTGTGGCCCCCAGCCCCTGCAGCTCCTCCATGTAGCGCCTAGTGTGGCGAGGACATCCACGTGGAGGGGGATGTCATTGAAGATGTTGCTGTTTTTCTCTTTTTCTTTTCACGAATGGTGTGTTCCATGGAAACTCTCCCAGCAAACTCTCTTTGAGAGATTTATACAGACTATAAAGTCTAAAGAAGGTGTCATTCTGGACTTTTTCTTTCCAGGCAAAGAAGCCAAAACATATTTTCAGTAGGCATTATTAAAAGTTGAGAAACATTTTGTGTCTGCTGAGAATCTTGCCAACATCTGTTTTTGCAGTGCTCAAGACAGCTGAGGTACACACTTTTCCTCACTGCCCTCGGAGATGTTGGGACAGGCTGACCACGACCCATCTCCATCTCCTCCACATCACCAAGGCCTCTGCGGATGCTGCTGTGCGGGACCTTGGGCAACAGGGCAACACAAATTGATTTCCGTTTCACTGAGGGAGCTTCGTGCTGAAGGTCTACTGTGCCTCTGTTACAGGGGAGGTGGCAGTAAAGAGCGAAAACTCAGGGGGCAGTGCTGACATAAGGCAGGTGTAAGTCACTTGACTACTTTTCAACAAACTGCCATACTACTTGATATAATTTGGAGAAGAATTTTTCAGTGTAATCAATGTTTTTACAAACTATGAAAACAGGTACACTCAGGAGATTAATAGTAACTTTTACATGATTGAAGATACATCTTTGAACTGGCTTAGATGAAAAGAGAACTTACTTATTGGTGAGAGTATTGTACAAAATCTACAATATTTAAAAATACTTTCTCATAGTGATGGGATATACAGCCATATATCACTATGTGAACATGACTCAACTTGTGTTTTATGCTTATAAAATTTGTACCTTTTATCAGATAAGCCTTATTACCCATAGAAGTATGTAAACTTCCATGACTACATCTTAACCTGGAGCAGCAAAGTTCCTGCTTTATTGATCACTCATACAGAATTGTGGCGATTGCTCAGCAGCCCATACAGAACCCAGCCTTTGCTGTTCTTAGGCAGCCTGAAGTACAGAGAGAAAGGGAAGAGTTTCAGATTGAAAGCTGGTGGAAGACACCAGGCCCAGGTTGCAGGTCTGTAATCCTAGCACTGTGGGAGGCTGAGGCAGAAGAACTACAGGCTCAAGCCCATCCTAGGCAACTTAGCAAATTAGTAAGATACTGCTTCAAAAACAAAATTAAAAATGGGTGAGGATGTAGCTTGGTGTAAGGCCTTGAACTCTACCCCCAGCATATAAATAAATAAATAAATAAATAAATAAATAAATAAATAAATGGGCTGGAGGTGTAGTTCTGTGGGAACAACGTGGGCTCAATCCCTAGTAAATACACACACACACACACACACACACACACACACACACACACACAAGATGGAAGAAAATGCTGGAAGGTCTGGGAGGTGCATTCTGCATGCCACTGCCGCGACCCTGCGAAGCCCTGGCCCAAACCAGCTCTGTATTCATGGTTGAGCACACTGGTCTTTCCTTAAGTAGGGATGTGGTGTCGGCACCAGAGAGCGTGCAAAAATCAGCATGGCATGTCTTTTCTGTCTTTTAAATCCAAATTTTAAAACTATGTAAACACTACATATCAAAAGTCTTCTCAGAAAACATAGAAAAGTAAATAAAAGGAAAGAAAAATTACCCTCAGCCCACTCCCTACTCATAAAGAAGTCATGTGTAAGACTGGGGTACTGTGTATAGGTAGAAGTAAATGGAAGCATTTTTAGGTGGGGCTTATGGTATGTACTACTTGGAAGTACTTTTTTCCCCATACAAATGTAAGTCACATATAAGACTGTAGTCATTAAGGAAGTTAATAAATCAATTACCCTCATGGCTAGTTCCAGTGATGTTTGTGAGCTATGCTTCCACCTTCTGAAAAAAATGCAATCAACTACTTCTCGGTAACTTGTGGAACTCTTCTCTTCTGAATAACTATTCTGGTACAGACCCCTGCCTATTTAAAGTGGGCCACGGGAGTGAATGTTTACAGATTCTCTGTTTTTTCTTACTGTTGGTGATCTACTTTATGGGCATCTCTTTTTAACTTTGAGCCCATTTTAGGGAGTGGGTGATATTTTTACTGGCATGTGGTTACATAGTGATGTTACTGAAGATTAGCTTGCTCCTTGGAGAATTTAAATTGAATGGGAAAATAGATGCCTACATTTTCTTGCTTTCCGTGTATCAAAATCTGATTCCTTTTGCTTGTTTTACTGAAATTCCTGCCTTATAAGAGTAATAGTGTGATTTGCTTACAATATGATAATCTAAGGAACGAAGTCTAGAAGATTATACTTGACTTCCAACAAAGAGAAAGAGCAGATTACCACAGGAACAGTGTCATCACTAGTGCATGCTGGTGAAGCTGGGGCGCAGCTTGGAGGGAGCATAGTGGTAGAGCTTTTGCCCAGCATGTATGAGGCTCAGGTTTGATCCCCAACACTGAAAGATAATCGCTTTTCAGTGTGTGTCTGGGCGCACCTAATATATACCTGGAATGGGAATGTCCCAGAGGAATCCGGGCAGGGAGAGGACTCGTGGTCACCAAGTCAGTGACCCTCCACTGGAAGCAGTACCACTTCCCAAGCAAGCCAGGATGGTAACCACAGTGACTGCCAGGACCTCAGCACCTGGTGACTTAGGAGCAGGAGGTGGGCAGGAGGGGGCACCGTAGCAGGTGAGAAAGATGGCAGAAGCTCCCCTCCATGGGACTGAGACGCCAGCAAGCCCCACTGGGTGACGAGACAGGCTGGGACCCAGTACACAGGACAGACAGCTGTCGTTCTGTCTCTGTGCTGGGGCAGGAGCAGCCCGGGCCCAAGGGGACGCAGCAGTGTGGTAGCAGCATCCTTATGTCAAGAGCTCACAGGGTCTAAGGTCAGGGACATGACTATTACATGGGAGTAAAGAACACGGGAATGTGGGGAACAAAAATAGCACACAAACATCTTGTATTGTTTCAGCAGCACCATTCACTCAGTAAATTCAAACACTGCAGATGCCCGGAAGGGAAATTAGAGGCCCAGGAGTAGTCGCCTCACAGGACGCGTCCCTCAGAGGCCAAGTCCAGTTTTTGTTCGTCCTTCAGAGATGACACTAGAATCTTCTCCATGTCTTCTGTCCTTAGAGCCACAGCCAGCAGGGGGCCGCCACGGTCTGAAGTAAATTAGGGTCAGGTTCAGATGATCTTGGGCTTTTCCCCAGGTGGGAAGTCTGAAGAACCCCTTCGATTCCTATTTGAATAAAGGAAATAAAAGGAAAAGAAAGTATATTACAATTTACTAAACTTTTAATTTCTTACACGATATGTTTGGTGGCATTTCTTCATCCACCTTTCTTTCCACAGTCTTTTTCAGGCCTGATACTACAATGACCTTGTTTTTCTCATTGTTTCGTAGCTAGAAACCCACACCTTATGTGTGCATACATACTTTTACTGAGAAAAATCTCATCTTTTCAGTTCCATGCTTAAAGAAGTGGCTTCAGTGAGGTGTCATTTGGAGGAACAGGAGAAACTCCTTGCGGTCTCGTTAGAGAAGCGCAGGGAGACCATGGAGGGCCGGGCAGCGGGAGGGCCAGGCTGGCGCCTCAGGGCTACTATCGTGGCTGGGCTCAGCGGAGGGAAACGGCTACCGTCCACCTCCTGAGCCCCGCAGGACTCCCTGAGCTCGGGGAGGACACATGTGTTTTTCAAAGGTTTTTTTTTTTCTTTACTTTAGGGGTGAAATTATACTTTTTTCCATGGCTGCTCTTCAGAAAAGTTTTAGAACAGCAGAATAATGGTTCAAGGTTTTGTTTTTATTTTAATAAAGATTGAAAATGTGCAAGTGAATAGTCATGTTGTGACAAAAAATTAAAAAATAGAAGTTCTTGAATATGAGTTCATAGCTGATATGTTCATTAATCTCTCCTCTAAATTGTGAATGCAGAAGCAGTGAGCGCATTGACCTTCACAGATGGGAAGCTGAGTGAGGAGGATGAGCAGAGCTTACTGAGGACACTATGAGGCATGGTCTGCACACAGACCAGGACTCGGAGATTGGGATTTCCATGCCATTTTGTTACCCGCGCTTCTGTTCTACCTGGAGAAGTTCTGCTCCCTCCCGGCTCCTCATTCTTCGCTTAGAGGCTGGTTGTACACCCAGCCGCTGTCTGCCTGCCTGGACTACATAGTACCAGGATGGTCCTCATGAATGGATTCAGAATGGCTCACTCTGGAGGCAGTGGGCCAGATGACGGAAGCCTTGTGGCCTTGGGGGCCACCCACCTGCCGGTTCTCTATTCCCAGTGGCCTGGAACAGTGGGGAGTTTAGCAACCATCCTGAGACCTGGTCACACTAACCCCACACTTCCTTTACTGAATTTTATTTTAGTATGCAGCTTCAAAAAATTAAGCCAGGGTCTGACCTTCAGTGCCAATGCGTAAGGGTGACAACTGGCTTGGATGGCACAGCGGATGCCTCGTAAGTGTGAGGCCCTAAGTTCAATGCCCCTGCACCACACAAGCGGGACATGGTGGCACACGCCTGTAATCCCGGAGCTCAGGAGGCTGAGGCTGGAGGACTGCTGTGTGTTCAACGCCATCCTGGGCCTCATGGTAAGTTCAGGACCAGCCTGGACTACAGAGTAAGGCCCTGTCTCAAAAGCTAAACACCACAACACACACACACACACACACACACACACACACACAATCCTGAAAATTGAAGAAAGAACAAACACAGCAACTGTTTAGAATTAATTCTAAACAAATATGGATATAATTTTTCATGTTGAAAAGAAAAAGGACTGGCTTTGGCTAACATTTATCAAGAGTTTAAACTAAAATAAACCTAGGGTTTATAAGCCCCGGTTGGTGGAATAAAATATTGGCATGAGGAGAATGGAAACATTGCTTGTAGGAAAGTGTATTGGAAGAGTATTCGGGAAGGAAATGTCTCTGGTCCTGACCTGAGGTCCCTGCAGCCCAGCAGGGCTTGTGATTGGGATTCAGTGTGTTACAACAAAGCAGGCTCTGTGAGTCACTG
The DNA here is from genome assembly GCA_004027205.1 of Ctenodactylus gundi. NCBI lineage: Eukaryota > Metazoa > Chordata > Mammalia > Rodentia > Ctenodactylidae > Ctenodactylus > Ctenodactylus gundi. The sequence continues at coordinate 92,686 of PVKB01002868.1, forward strand.
TGTCGGAAGCAGCTGATACTCAGAAGAGTGCTGTTTCCTGAGCACTTACTGTGTTCCAACAAGTGTCAAGGACTCTGCCTGCATTATCACCACTCTTTTTAAGAGTTCAGTTGCACAGAGGAACTGATTATTTTTTGCTTTCAAAAATTTATTACTGTAATAAAGCATTTCTTTATGCAAACACATCTCCGTGGGTTGGAGATATTAGGGAACAAATGAGAAAATATTAGCTCATCCTCTGCAAGGGAGAACAGCAGTATTAGGCCGTTGGAAGAGACTGCTAGATTTCCCGAGATGGAATCCAAGGATTGCTCCCGTGGGAGGGATTAATAAGTGTCCTCTGAAAAGTGGGACTTGAAAGCGTGTGTCCTGTACCTGCCTGCTGGAGAGTCATTGACTCATGACCAATTATTAAAGGCTTTGAGAAGTTCTGTTCTAACAAAATTTTTTTTAACAAAATAGGTAAAACCCTGGAAGATAAGGAAAAGAACATATTTTCTGAACAGATCACCAACTGCATAAGAAATCTCGGCAAGAACCAACAAGGGGTTAGATTAAATTGAAAAGTTTTTGCACAGCAAAAGAAGCAATCAGCCAGGTGAAGAGACAACCCACAGAGTGGGAAAGATATTCACTGGTAACACTTCAGACAGAGGATTAGTATCTAGAATATACAAAGAACTCAAAACATAAAACCACCTAAAATAAATGATCTCATCAAGAAGTGAGCAGTTGAAATGAAAAGAAATTTCTCAGAAGAAGTACAAATGTCCAACAAGTCACTGGCCATCAGAGAAATGCAAATAAAAACAATGCTGAAGTTTCACCTCACGCCAGTAAGAGTGGCCTACACCAAGAACTCAACAAGCAACAACTATTGGTGAGGGTGTGGAAAAAAAAGAACTCTACTCCACTGCTGGTGGGAATGTAAGCTGGTAGAACCGTTATGGAAAGCAGTCTGGACTTCCCTTAGAAAGCTGAGAATGGAAATTCCATTCGATCCAGCCTCTGCCCTACTGGGCATGTTCCCAAAAGAAATAAATCCAACATACCAAAAAGACACATGCACATCCATGTTTATAGCAGCATAATTTGGAAAAGCTAAATTCTGGGAAAAACCTACCTGCCCATCCACACAGGAATGGGTGAAGAAGATGCTGTACCTATACACAATGAAATACTATGCAGGCATCAAGAAAGATGAACATGAAGATTTTGAAGGAAAATGGGGCCACCTTGAGTCAATGATGCTCAGTGAAATGAACCAAGCACAAAAGACAGGTGTCTCTCTTATGAAATGCACAAAAGTAATTGCATTCTAAAAAAACAATGTGAATGACAGGGCAAAAAGAGAAGCAATGGTAAGCTAGGAAAGGGGTGAACCTCTGAAAAGGCATAGATGCTCACTGATTCTGAAAACCCTATGTCTCTAATGAGTCATAGGGTTTGGTATTCACATATTTACTAAGTAAATAAATAAACAAATAAGTAAAGTTTGTATTGCAGGAAAAATCCTGATATGTAGGAACACCAATTCCCCAAGTTATATGTAATCAACTTGTAAACCAGTTTGTGATGCATGAATATTCAAATAAAAGTGCTAAAAATAAAAAAGAAACTTAAAAAAAAAGCTGGTGGCACAAGCTTGTAACATTAGCACTGAGGGAGGCTGAGTCAAGAGGATTGCTAGTTCAAGTGCAGTCTGGGCAATGTAATGATTTAGCAAAACACTCTCTCAGAATTGAACCAGAAACAGTAGAGAAGTAGCCCAATATGAAGGCCCAGATCTCAACCCCTAGGATCCTTCAATAAATGTCTATGATTTTCCTAATTTATCTAACCACAGAATACATGGAGTGTACAGGAAAAGATGGGGAGCACATGAGCTGTGGGTGGTATTGGGGGACAGCTCTGCATGAGCTCCATTGTCCCTGTGTACCTTGTGAGCAGCAGCCCTGCCTGCTTGTGCTGTGTGTGAGGAACGCTCACCCAAGTACCAATGTACGTGGCACCTGGCAGGTCTTTCCCCCCTCATGGTCTGCCTGTGCATAGGCTGTGTAGCCTTCACAAGTCCTCAATACTGAGAATCAGTCAAATGTACGCCCCATCATTTACATATGGTATGCACGGCTTTGCTGCCAGCACATCCCAACTTACAATGGACCCACGTTGCCACGTCTTGTACGGGAGCACTCGCCAGCCACCAGATGCAAGCCAAAGCATCGGCCTCATCATTTCCAGGCGAGCCTGAGGGCACACACACTGACGCAGAAACTGGTGCCAGAGAAGTAGGGTCATTGCTGTGATTTTACCTAACCCTATGGCTTAGAAGCCTTCAGAACTGGTGTGTGGGAGGAGTTTAGAAAGGTTTGGAGAGCCTGGCTAAAGAGCCATATAAAACTTGAGTCAAGTTTGTTGGAAGATTCTGGTCAAAGCTAAGAGAACCAGATTGCTGATAGAGGTGTGGATTGTAAAGGCCAACTCAAGAGGCTGCAGATGGGAATAAGGACTTTATTGGCAAGTGATCTAAAAACTATGCAATCTGCTCTGTGGCAGAGCCTGCCAGCATTCTTCTCCCATCCAGAGACTCTGCCAGACACTGAGATTAAGGGCGATGGACTACCTAATCTGCTAGAGGAAATCTCAAGGAAGCCTCATGTTCAGGCTCTCACCTGGCTATTGTTTGCAGCTTTTAGCCAACTCTAAGATGAAAAGTAGGAAAAAAATGGCAGAGGAAAATGATGTAAAATTTTTTTCAGTTCTGCCAGACTGAAAGGGCCGGTAGGAGTGGGATAGAAAAGCATAAGAAGCCAAGTACTTGGAATCGGGACTGTAGTAAAGATGTCTGGAGCGTATCTCAAAAGTTAACAAGACCTCATTCTTTACCAATCCTAGGGTGGAAAGACAAAAGACTTTGCTCTGTGAGGTCAAAGGGAGAAATGTTTGTCAGAATTCAGCCACCTGGAGATCAGCCATCTAAGAACTCAGAGGCCTCCACAGTGGTTTCCAAGGGGCTCAAGCTAGTGGCAGACCTTGGCAACATCCATGGGGTATTGGTTTTACCAGCAGAGTGTAAGAGTTGTGGAGTCACTAAGGCTTTCACCTAGATTTCATAGGAAAGCCATGGAGGCCAAGCAGCGTGCCCTTGGAGAGCAGCGCATAAAGTTGAGAAGAAGAAACTGAAAATACAGTGGTGGCCCTAGAAATCTGGAGAATCCAGGAATGCAGATCATCTGCAGGGGAAGGCCAAAGGCCTTGAGTGGAGCCAACCTAAAGGAGAAGTTATGGGGACAATGCTGTAGGGGCAGCGCCACCCAAGCCCTCTGGAATTCACATCTCACCACAACTTGCACAGGGTACTGGACACAGAGCTTCAGGACTTAACCCTTACCCTGTTGGGTTTAAAACTTGTTCTTGTCCAGTTGCTTTCTGTCCTTCTATTCCTCCCTTTTGGAATGGGAATATTTACCCTGTGCCATTGTATGTTGGAGATGTTTATTTTTTCTTTAATTTTCATAAGAGCTTGAAGCTTAAGACTGTGGAATGCAGGCATATAGTAAATAGGGGTCATGTAGTAGATTACTATTGCAGTTAGGATCTGGAGTGTCCCCCAAAAGCCTTATGTATTTTAATGTTATGGATTGTCTATGGAGCCGTGTAATATTGGTGGATTGGGGTCTGACCTGAAGGGGTGGATTGCTGTTGTTGGGATTAGGGGTGTGTGAGTTAAGACTAAAGGCATGTGACTTAAGACTAAAGGCATGTGAGTTAAGACAAAAGGTGTGTAGTGGCCACACCTTCCATACCCAGATGCAGGAGAGACTAAGAGTGGGACTTGGACTAGTCTTGATTAGTCTTGCAAGCCTGCCTGTGTGTGATGTCCTGAGAAGCTGCCTCCACCTCTCTGCCTCTACCATGTACTTCAATTGCTGCCTGCCATACCTGAACAGACTGTGACCATCTGAAACTGTAAGCTAAAATAAACATTTTCTTTCCTAAATTTGTGCATGTCAGGTATTGAGTCACAGCAATAAAAAAGTAACTAAGACAATTACAGACATGTAGCACATTATTAAGTGTGTATTATCAGGAAGAGGCTTAACCCAAATGGGGTTGAACACTGAGGCTTGACCCAGAATGGGCAGATCATGGGTAGATGATCTTGAAAACTATATGCTAGTTCCACCTTCCTCCTGCACTTGACTTTGAGTCTGTGATACCATGAAGAACTACTCTGCCGTGTGCTCCCAACGCTGCTGGCTATGCATGAATGGACTGAGACCTTCTAAAACTGTGACCGAAAATAAATCTTTTCTTCCTTAAATTGTGGATTTTGGGTATTCTGTCATAGCAATGAATAAGTAACTAAACACACATGATACATTGCTACTTTTTTGTGTGCCCTATATTCCAAAAATCTGGCCACATGGCTTGTCCCCACAAGAGACAGTGCCAGTAATACTCCCACAGGCCTGTAGTGCCATATAAACTGTTGCTGTTGTCTATCCATGAGTATCATATCTCTGGTCCCTCTCACAACTAGCACCAAAAACCTATTGGCATGTAAAGACACTCTGTTCTGTGCCATTGGCTCTACACATGACCTTCCAAGGTCACATGGAGATCTAACTCATAAGGCTGCCCAATAACTGCAGCTTTCAAGAGTTGGGCCCACTGAATAGCATGTTTTACGCTCAAAAATGCAGTTTCCACTGCATTATCCCAATCCTTGGTAGCTTTCTTTTTTGTTAGCTTGTATAGTGGCTCTAGGATCTGAGCCAGGTGAGGAACAAATACCTGCCAGTATCCCAACATCCCCACAAAAAAATTGTAACTGCTTAGCTGTAGTTGGCCTGCGAAATACCTGCACTCTTATCAACAATTACCTCAAGTATGGCTTTGTCTTACCTGACCAGATGACTGTCAAAAATTTCATTGAAAGTCCACATCCCTCAACTTTGGAGTTGCTGATGGCCCAGCCATGTGTTGCCAGATGCTCTCAAAACCAGGCAGCAGCTGATTCTAGATCTGCAAGAGAATTAGAGGTCAACACTATGTCATCTATATCATGTTACAGTTGGACACTTGTGGGGCATGCCCATACTACTAAATCTTTAGCAACCAGTCCATGACAAATGGTGGGGCTATGCAGATAGTTCTATGAGACCACTGTAGATATTCATTGCTGGCCTTTCCAGGTGAAGGCAAATTGATCCTGACTCTCCGAGATGATATCTATGGAAAAAAAAACATTGACTGAGTCTATAATGTGATGATAGCATTCAAGTGCCATTGTTAGTTGACCAATAATGTCTGTGATGGGCCTGCAGCATGCATTTGCTGAGCTCTCTGTACTTCACAGTCATCTGCCAGGAATCATCTGGCTTTCTTCAGTGGCCGCACAGGACAGCTGTAGGGTCTGTGCAGACTGCGCACAATGTCTACCTCCTCTAGTTTTCGACCATCTGCGTAATCTCAGGATGTCCTCCTGGCAGGGAGTACTGTCATACCGGGAGTATGCCAATCTGGCAGGGCTAGGGAAAACCCTGTGGGCATGGTGTGCATGTCCCCACACTATTGGCTTTCCCACCTGCATGTGCAACTGGAACTCTCCTGTTGTTGTTTGCATACACAGATCATGCAATGCAGCTATCTCCCAGGGTGTGCTGAGGAATCAGGGAGATGTATACAATGTAGGGATGTGGTGGAACTAGCCTACCCCAAGAGGCAAAGTTTTACATTGATGATATGGCCTCCACATCCATCAATGCATGCTGGTTTCCCTGGGAATTTCTCTGGGTTCCAGGATACCAGCTACAGTCAGCGTCATGCCCACCAAGACCAGCATCCACTGCATAATAAGCTGCCAGTTCTACATGCAGCCTCTGGTTGTCCGGGACTCCTCCTAACTGGACGCCTCGGCCTGAGCCCTAAACAAGCAGGTCTGGTGAAAGAGGGCCCTCAGGGGCTGGGAAATCTTAGAAGTTCATTGTGTGAGCTTGTTTACAGTTCTGGCTCTGTTCAGGCTTTGGAATTGCTGTTCCGATCCGGCTGCAGCTGTTTCTACAAGGACAGCGCCTCATTTGGCTGTCTATCTGGTTTAGCACAGTCCACTCTTGACAATAAGAGGTCAATCCACATGCGGCCACAGGTTACCTGTCTCGGTCCCCACTGAGGCACATTACTTGCTGCGCCACTCCTGCATCTTTGTTCTTAGGTCTCTGACAGCACAACCATTATGTTCTGTGCAGGGATCTTCTGCGTCTCCCAGCACAACCACGGCTATAGCGACCTCATGGATACATTTTCCTATGTATGGCATGAGGAACTAGTGTGTGTGATGACTTTTATCTTATTACTTCGTTGATTTGTTTTCTAAAAATCCATTATAATGTCAGGCCCGGGGGCACTGGCCAGTAATCACAGCACTCTGGGAGGCTGAGGCAGAAGAATCTCAAGTTTGAGCAATTTAGTGACTCAGTGAGACCCTATCTCAAAATAAAAAATAAAAAAGAGCTGGTGATATAGCTCAGTGTGAAGGCCCTGGCTTCAATTCACAGTACCACCACCAAAAAACAAACAAACAAAAGAAACTCACTATGAAGAGTTGGATTTATCTCTTGCACAACTCAGAAAGTTTAACGTGTGTTAACAAATTAACAAATTCCATTTTATCTCAGCTCAGCTGTTGCCTATTGGTGCCGGAAGCATCCTCAGCCACCCCCCACGTGTACATCTAAGAATTCCCCCAGTCTATCTGACAACCATGAACTCTGGAACCGAAAGCCTGGATGCTAATTATTGTATTATGTTCCTCTAAGGACAAGAAAGGGATTAAATAACAACAGTTTGCATTAATTAGGATGAGATATAAAGCACATAAAAAGAACAGCGTGGTTTGTGGTATGTAGTAAGCCTATACGTATGGATGCAAGTGTGGACTTTCTAAAACAAGTGTCTAAAGTGCATGTATTTGAAGTACTTTGGAGAATTTTACCCAGTTATGAAATCTGTAATGTAAATTCTGGCAAATCAAAGTGTCAGAATTGATTCAATGGAGATTATTCCTTTGTGACCTGATGACTTCTACTTTACAGATAATCACCATGGGAGGTGTGGGGGTGGAGAGGAGTTAAGCCCCATCAGGCCTGGATCACCGGCCCTCAGGGAAGGCACACGCAGACAGAAAAGGTCCTGGCTCCTGTTGCCTCATCAGAGTGACCTTTGATCAGATTTCTTCAGTTAAAGGAGGTCTGGCTAGAGCTCCCAGACCCTGCCACCTGAATGGGTCCAGTTTTCACACTATGTAAACAGAGGCAGGAAAGACTACTCTTAGAAGCAGCTTTGAAAACCCAGAATGTCTCTTGGGAACTACAGAATACTCCGTATCTTTTTTATCTTGCACGAGGGGCTGATAGCCCTAGGCGTGTGACTGGCTCACAGACGATGACATCCCACCTTGCAGGTGCACAATGGGTAGATCATATGCCCATTTCTAAGAGGAATTATGATGACCTTGTGGTAGTGCTGGTGGGCTATTAAGAAATCCTGAGTTGGAGATTAGTTTTGGTAAAAGATGGAACAAGTTTTAGGCCCTATAAACCTAACGAACAAACCCTTCACTCTGTACCTGTTCACCAGAGCTAGCTTATTCGATCTCAAATGGAAGGGAGACTTTATGATCACTGTGTCTACTGGATCACTAAGCAGACACAAGGACATCTTCTGAGCACGTCTCGAGCTCAATTCGTACAGGACTAGAACTGTCACTGAGACTCGCCATCCTGTTTCCCATGCCCTCATCCTCACCCTGGGAACCTTTTAAAACTCTACTCTTGACCGTGGTTTGTCTCCCAAGGATAGTAGGAGTTGTTATTCCCTTGTATTTGTACTACACAGAGCCACTTACGTCTTCTGGTCAGTATGGATTAACCTATATCACTACAAAGAGACTTGACATCTTCCTTCATCTTGGAAACATCATTACACAGAGTCATGCACTTATCATCACTTAAAGAAACACTGAAGTTAGCTGTCAGTTCTCTATTTTGGCCTGTAAGAATCCTGCTGTTCATTCTCCTGTAGTCTTTTTAGCAAGAGTCTTAGTTACTTTCCAGTCGCTGGGACAGACTATCTGGCACCCAAATTTAATGGAGGATAGATTTATTTTTTTCTCACAGTTCCAGAAGGTACCAGTCCATTCACTGGTACCTTGCTATGGTGGAAGCACATGGCAGAAGTCAGAGAGCTGCTCACAGCACACCGAACAGGAAGCCAAGTGAGGGAGGAAGGGCAGAACTAGTATTTATCTTTCCCATCCTGAGTATTTGCTAGTATATACCCACTAATGTGCCCACAGTCTCCTCCATGCCCCTAATCCATCACATGTCTGTAATCCACCTTTCCTGACCAGGTTAACCTCTTAATAGTACATGGTTCCATAGCTACATCACAACATTCCAGATCCAAACCATAACAGCAAGCCCCAGACAAATGTCAAGCCATGATGGACTGTGTATGACATCAGACAGCTTCTGTGTGATCTCAGGGTGTAACTCTGTAAAGATAAGTTTAAGGCAGTAGAACAAACACCTTAGAAAACACACTATCAGCAGAGGTTTATGACTCATGGAGATAGAGTTCCAGCTGTGCTGAGCCCAGGTAGAGTAGTTTAAACCCCTGTAAAGGTGTTTCAATTGATGCTCTGAACTCTGGATTGCCCTCCTCAAGTCTGACACATAATTTTCCTCCTCTTCCTGCAAGGTGTTTGAAGAATGGTGCCCATGGTTCTATGCATGGGGTTAAGATGTGACCTCGCAATCTGTATTTCACTGAGACCACTTGCAGAGGTGGCCCCCTCCACAGCTGCCCCGGGGTGGGACTCAACGAAGCGCATTCCCAACCAGAGCCAGACTGCACTGCCACCACTCCTTCCCACAGAAGGGCCACGCCTCTTGGTCTCTTCTATTAATTAGGGAGAAAAAAGTGAAATAATTTGACAGTAGTCAAATATAACAGAATTATTTGTGTGTATGTGAATGTATTTGTTTGTTTGTTTGTTTTCTTTGTTGCAGTACTGCAGATTGAACTGAGGGACTTCACGTGGGGCTTTATTCCCAACCCCCTTTTATGTTTTATTTTGACATAGGATTTTGCTAAATCACTAAGTTGTCCAGGCTGAGCTTGAACTTGCAGTGCTCCTGCTTCAGCTTCAGAGTTCTGAAATTATAGCTGTGTGCCATCACACCTAGCCGTGAGAATGTTCTAGATAATATAGATTATTTAAATTTTCTCCTATTTTTAAAAATGGCTAGTCACTGTCTTGTCCAGATTACTTCTGGAATCGCTGTAATGAGCATGGACCAGAGTTCATATCAATTTGTTATACACTGCCTGCTAAGGACTTCCACTGGAAATACAATAAACACATTAAGTAAGGATTAGCCATTACAGAAAGTGGATTTGCAACATTTAAATGCTCACATTACAGTAGGGTGAGTTCTAAGCATTCCTTTGTAACTTTCATGTCATTGTGACAAACAGATCTGTCCTGGTTCTGGGGATGGCATTGTGACCATGAGTTAGAGGCCAGATCCCGCCTGGCAGGAAGAGAGGTCAACTACATGCTGCGTGTCCTGGAGCCACAGCCAAGCTGGGAATCAGAAGCTGGTGGAGGGAGGAGGCCCAGTGTGGTCTCTGTTCTCATTGCTTGTTTCAGGCTCTCTCACAACTAAGGGCTCAATCTTATGAACCCAGGAAGACCTTGAGACATAAGCTGAAATCTTGCTCTACTTTGGGAAGGTATTGCCTGCATTAGTTGCTTCCAGAACTTTATGTTTTTCATAGAATTTGGCTTTCTGAGAAACCTGAGCATATAGGCTTTCCTTGCAGTTTGAAAAACTTGTGGTGTGTGTGTGTGTGTGTGTGTGTGTGTGTGTGTGTGTGTACATGCAGTGGGAGGAGGGAGAGGAAGAACAGAGCTCACAGTGTCTCAATCTGTTTTCCTGGCCCTGGTCTCTGTTAGGACTGGATCCACTGGGACCTCCATGCTTAGGAGGAAGCTGAGCCTGGTCTTCGAGGTCTTTTGTTCTCTCTCTCTCTCTCTCTCTCTCTCTCTCTCTGTCTCTCTCTCTCTCTCTCTCTCTCTCTCCGGTGGTATCAAAGATCAAGCTCCAAGCTCCAGCATTCACACTGAGGTACATCTTCAGCCCAGTTTTTATTTTTATTTTGAGATAGGGTCTTGTTAAGTTTCCCAGGCTGGGCTCAAGCTTGAAATCCTCCTGCCTCAGCCTCCCAGAGTACTGGGATAACAGGCCCATATCACCAGGACTGAACTGATTTCCAGACCTTTAAGGGCTGACATCTGGGTACCAATCCAATGGAGAATCAGTTGTGCTAGTGTTTGTATGAGAATGAGTATTTCAGTTAGGGGCATGATTGAGGAGTTACATTTTCAGTTGTCTGCCCCTCATCTTATTATTTTTAGTACATAAATTTGCAAAATGTGAAGTTTCTCAGGAATTCATGTATTACATTTATGCCAGAAATACTAGTGTGGGCCGTACAGTGTAGGTAGGTGGTTAAAATACTTGCTTAACATGCACAAGGCCTCTGGTTTGATTCCCCAACACCATATAAAGATTAGTTAGGCACAGCGGCACTGGCCCATAATTCTAGCATTTAGAATACTGAGTCAGGAGGGTTGACATGAGTTCAAGGCCAGCCTGGGCTACATAGTAAGCTAAGGGCAAGCATGAACTAGAGACTCCGTGATGCAAAACAAAACAATAACAACAAAAAATACTAGTACACCATGGTAAGTATCTACTCAGTACACTGTTTACATGTTGACATAAAAAATTATATTTGACAGCAAGACTTCAGCACCAGACTAAAAAACTGAGACACCAGATGTTTGGAGTTCAGCCATCCAGGCACTTGGAGGCCATTGCAGCCATTGTCCCAGGGAGCTAGACCACTGCTGGAGCCAGTGGAAGACTTTGGTGTCATTCACAGGGCACTAGTTTCACAGCCATGCAGACGGAAAGAGTTGTGGGGTGAGGAAGGCTTCCACCCTGATCTCAGAAGAGGCCTTGGAGGCCAGGCAGTGTGCCCCTGGGAAGGAAGACCCGCAAGTTGTGAAGGTGGAGCTGTGACTGTAGTTGAGACCTCAGAAATGGGAAGATGCCAAGAATGTGAATTATCTGCAGAGGAAGGCCACAGGTTGTGAGCAGAGCCAGCCCAAAAGAGAAGCCAGGGACACTGCAGGGGGAGGTGATGCTGTGGTTTCCCAGGGTGTTGAATACAGAACAACAGAATGTAACATCTTCACCCGGCTGGGTTTCATTAGTGCTTGGTTCAATTGCTTTCTATACTCCGATTTCTTCTTTTTGGAATGGAAATATTTGCCCTGTGCCATTGTATGTTAGAAGTGTTTGATTTTTCTTTGATTGCCACAGGAACTTGCAGCTAAAAGTTTGCCTTAAGTCTCAGAGAAGAATTTGAACTTGAATTTTTTTAGTAGTTCTAGAAATGTTAAGAGTTTGGCAACTCTTAGAGATGAACTAAAAGTTGATCTAAGGAGGTAGATAGGAGTCTTTTGGGGACCAGGGGCAGAATGTTATGGTTTGGATCTAAAATATCCTCCAAAACCTCATGTTTAGAAGGTGATTCAATGATGATGATTAATCCCTTGGTTTTCCGTGCTGTAGGAGCTGGGGGCTGGTCAGAAGCGGTGGATCACTGAGTCTCGACTGGGAAGGAATGGGAAGCTGGGGCTTGACCCAGTAGAGGCCGGTCTCTGAGACATGACCTGGGAAGACTTTGCTGGCTTTACTCTTCCTCACACCCAGTTTCCTGTTTGCTGTGTCATGAACAGTTCTCTCCAGCCAGACTCTGCCCTGTGTTTCCACCATTGTAGACTGGGACCTTCTGGAACTGTGAGCTAACATACATGTGGCCTTTCTTAAGTTGTGGATGTTAGTATTGTGTCCCATCAATGAAAAAGTAACTAAGGCATAGTCATAATACTTTACAGGTGAATAGAAGGGCCAGAGAGGTGTGGCCTGTGTCTGGGAACAACGTACATGACTCAGAGTTCCTGGGCATCTCTGTCTCCTTATTAGGAGTTCACAACATTTTCACTTGGGTGACACCATTATAGTAAATAGCACTGTGTGGACATGTCCCACCCGTCTGTCCAGGGAGGTGGGAGCTGATGCCCTACCTCCTGGTTCCTGGCTTCTGGGCGTCCATCCTCAGCTGGACCTGAGAGCTGCAGCTTTGCCAGCTGTAAGCCCCAGGCTGTGTTTCACACTCAGCTGTCCTCCACCCTCCATGAGTGTCTGCATCTCAGGCTCCCTTCCTTCATTCGCTCCATCCCTAGATCCCACCTGGGACTGTTGGGGGGATTACATCACATCCTGGGACTGTTGGGGGAAAAACCCAGGGCAGAGCTTACAGGGAGATGTGATTGACTTGTGGGCTAGCGAATGAAGGAAGAATGCCTGTGGCCTGAACTAAATAAAAAGGAAGAAGGAAAAGATTGCTGCAGCTTCTCCTGGCCTTCCCTGGCCTTCGTGATTGTCTCCAGACATTGTATTCACATCACCGAGCTCCCTTGCAGATTTGCTCTGGTCTCTGGTCTTCACTCTGGCTTTTGGACCCTGATCCGTGCAGACTTGCACCAGACTAATCTGAGCAGCCAGCCATCTTGGACTCTCTCTCTCCTTGGGCTTGTAAGCCCTTCAGGTAAATCCCCTTTGTCTATATATAATTTTTGTTCTGCCTCTCTAAGAACCCTAACCAATACACTCACATTTCTGGTGCTGGCCTTTCACCAACTGGGATGCAGTCCTAGCATGCACCTGCTGCCTGGGTAGCTCTCCCTATCACAGGATTTTATCTGAAGTCCCTTGCTTGCTACCAAGCAGGGCCTAGTGGTGTAGGCCTGTAATTCCAGCACTCTGGAAAGCTGAGCAGGAGAATCATAAGTTTAAGCCCAGGCTAGGTAACTCAGTGAGCTCCTGTCTCAAAATCAAAACTGAAAATGGACCGGGGATTTAGCCCAGTGTGAGGGCCCTGGCTCTGTCTCCGGTACCACCACCAAAGAAAAAAGGAGGCAGAGGTGTCTCTCTGGGTCGCCACTGAAGCGCAGTCTATTGGAGAAGGCAGTCATGTTGGCAGTGTGACGTAGAAGAATCTTCCTCCAGACTGATCTGTGTTTTGCTGCTAGCTGTTGATATAAATGCTGTGATTTTTCAAGATTCCTGGAAGTTTCTGATGACTAAGTTGTTACCGGCCAGGTCGCAGCTGCTGCGCCGGACTAGGAAAGGCAGTGCCGCACATATGGCTCCTGTGTCCCGTGACGTTGTGTTCTGAAGGATTCCTCTGCTGTGTTTGTTCACAGAGCTGCCGAGTTGAAGGGAGAAGGGGCCCCATGGCCTTGGCTTTGCTAATGGTGCTATGCCGAGTACTAGCAGGACGGAGAAGCCATCTGAGCCCTTCTCCGAGGGCAGTGTTGCCCCTCCCCGTCGACCAAGAGCACCGGCAAATGGTGGAAGCCTGGCTCAGATGGACCCAACACCAAGGAGATACATGGGTTCCCATTAACAGGAGTCCTGAGGACTCAGCGCTCATCTCAATCTGGTGTCGTCTATACTGTTGTACTGAGATTTCTGTGGCTCCGGTTTCACCCTCAGGCTGATGGCAATGAGATGTCAACAGTAGTGCCAGACTCCAGAGCCAGCCACAGGCAGAAACTCCTCCTGGGATGCACACAGCAGGAAACCCAGGCAGCTGTCCCTTGCCTTCCTCGGGCCTTTGCTGGGGCCCCCACCCGATTGGGGCACAGTCTTTGGTCCTGGAGGAATCTGAAGTCCCGATTTAGGCAGCGTCCATGAACTACTTGCTGCTTAATGAGGCGGGGTCACTCAGGTAGCTGAAGACCTACCTCTGGAGCTGGCCTTTGACTTCCTTCGGTTCCAGTGGCCTCCCATTGTGGGCTGTGCACACTTGCTCTCCAATCAGCCCACGGAAGGATTTGGAGAAGGGGCCCTGGAAGGGAGCAAGGATTCTGAGTTTATCGTAGAGGGGCGGGAAGGAGCAGACACAGCCCCTCCTGGTGAGGGACATCCTCCGCGGGGTTTATGGACTCTGCCCACGAGGCTAGCTCAGCCAGAGGAGGCCCCTGCTGTCCTGCTCAAGCTCACAGCTCAAGGCTGAGACCTCCCGCTGGTGTCAGGGTCAAGGTGATCTGCTTTGAGACCATGGACAAGTAGCAATTTCCTGTGATACATTTTTCTTTTGAAAAGGGAGATAATACAATTTGTAGTTTATCAAGTATAAGGTTAACTGAGGTTATAAATGCAAAGTAGCTGCTAAATGCTGATTGCTTACATTTTCTCGTAAGTACCCAGGCATAGAAGACAGTGTTTGTTCCCTGGCACTGACATTCCCCATTGGAGGGTTGGTGGGGAGGTGGGTGGGCTCTGGACATTTCTTCAGTGTCCTCAGACACTGGTTCCTCCTTGTAGAATACAGGTGGGGACACCTGTGTCATAACGTTTGGCAGTTACAGTGGGAAGGAACACAGAAGACACAGCACAGCTCAGAAACACTGGTCTGTCTGGAGACTGCCACATTTCGCGTGAGGTGAGAGAGACAGCCTCAGGGCTCCTGGTGCACACTGTGGTATTTTAGGTAAAAATTTGCAGGTGAAATCTACTTCTGACCAGATAATCTATACATATCTGAAACAAAAGTCAGTATACCAAACCAGAAAGAAATTTCTAATGAAATTCCTTAAATTCTTTCTTTTTCTTTTTTTTTTTCCTACCTGAAAATGTTGCCTTCATGTTCTGCCTGTACTCAGGGCAGCCTAGCAAAGTCAATCTTGTGTTTCTGAGGCTTCATTTCACCAGAATTAAAATTGTGGCAGTAAGAGACAGACTCCCCAACACTGGGGACTGTAAAAGACAGCCAGCGCCTCTGTGCTGTGGGAACTGTGGCACTGGGTTGCTTTCTTTTCTTCCAAAAGGCCTTGTCCGAATTGAGGCTCGGGTTAACGCCAAGTGGGAGCCACCGGGGACTGCGAGGAGGATGCGGTGGGCCCGTCTGCATTCTGTTCTCACAAAACTGCCTTGGATGAGTGGCTGCTTATTTGGCGCAACATACTTTGTTCCAATATTTAAAAAGAAAATCACTTGTTTAGTTTATTCCACTTGATTCACACTTCTGCCTTTTGCATTTAATAACAGTTTCAGACATATTTGGAGTAGTAGAGATAATGAAATTATTATGTATTGTGCTGAAGGAAAACGTCACCATAAAAGAAGGAGCGTGAGCCCAGGTGCTCTCTCTCTCTCTCTCTCTCTCTCTCTCTCTCTCTCTCGCATCCTATTGCCCTCACCCTCTGTCTCTTCCCCTCTCTCCTCTCCCTCTTCCCCGTTAAAGTAACACAGATGACAGGTGGATAAGAACAAAATCCCCATGCAGAACACCTTCTTCTTGTTCCCCTTTCCAACAGGCAGCTAGCAATAGAGGGAGAACTGGCTCCATAGCCCTGCTGTGCAACTGGTCCGGCTGTACACTGCTGAAGCTTTGGTTTGACACCGGGTGACACAACAGGGCACGGTTTTGGTTAATAGAGGAGAATTCACTCCTGCATTCCCACACGCCCTGGAGTCCTTTCAATCACTAGGTCATTGTAAATCTCTCACAGGCTTTGAATTTAAGCAAAGGCACTAAATTTTATTTTATATCAAAGAAAGGCTATGTATTTAATTTTGAAGGTATTGTTGATAAAGTTATCGTGTCATGTTAATAATGACCAGAAAAGTACACAGTAAGTAAGGAAGTATCTTCGCAGTATCTGCTCTTAAATTTACGCTCTCACTAATTTATGGTAACCTGATACAGAGTCATCTGTAAATGACAATTGAAGACTCTTTTTTACTTCATTCTAAGTGGGGTTTATAGTTTTTTGAGTTAAAAAAATGATTGAAAACAGGGCTTCCCTTGCTTTCTCTCCTGAGTGTTTGGTTCTATGTCCTGGATGTGAATAAAAAAAAAAAGTATTCAGAAAAAAAAAAAAACAAGACATTTGGGGCTGCTATCTCTAATGGATTATAAAACCAGCAGTGTTGGTTCCTACCGAATGATGCCCCGTGTCTCTTTCCAAGTGGCAGATGTACCTTGATTAAAATATGGGAAGAAATAGCATCAAAAGGTTACATTTTAAAGTAGAACAGAGGGTTACAGGTTAACTTCACAACTGATTCTGATGAGAGGTGATTTTCTCAAGTAGAACAGACGAGTCCCAAGGCTGAAGAAGAGGGTGGTGGTAAATCCAGCTGCAGCGCAGGAAGCACGCACAGCCGGTCCACGCTGAGAGCCTGGGCTCCAGACTTTGGGCGCCAGTGCTGTGGGGGATTGGGGTTTATCTTTTGGGCTTCAGAATACAATGTTTACACAATAGATCATCTCTGACCGATTAATGGTGGCAGCAGCAATTACCCTTAAAACACTTGAGTGCTAGTGACAAGAACCCACATATTTTCCTACAGTACATGAGGATCCAAGAACAAACCCAAGGTCTGTGTGTGTGCAGCAGAGTTTCTGCCTCCGCAAAACGGGCTTCCTGATGTTGATGAACTTTGAGAAACGGATGGGCAGACGCCAGGGCTGTTCGTCCACCTGCCTGGGGCGAGATGTTGTCCTTCTCCAGGCCAAAGAGAAGGATTCCGCTGTCTTGGCTCTGTTACTGGTGCGTAAGTCCTTCCTTCAGTTCTTCCACGGGAAATAGCACCACACTCTTCACTGTACAGGAAGAGATCAGGTGTCTCCCGAAACTTGTTTGTTGGTAAAATAAATTTGTCCTGCTTAAAATATTTGGCAGAATATACAGAAAGCATGTATGTTGGAATAAATAGCCTTTTGTGTCGTCGTTAGTGAGCTGGTAAATTTCTAACTGAAGATTAATTTGAAAATCTAAAATATTTATGTGTAGAAAAACTTTTGTTTAAACTATGTCTTAAATATCCTAATATTTCCATTGAAATATGAATTAACTTTTATTTAATGACTTGGCCAATGCTCTTAAAATATGAACTCAATAAATTACACTGTTCTTTGCCAAATAGTTATCATTTATAGATCAATAAAAGTCCAGAAAGTTAAGTAGCTGGTCAGAGCGTCACAGCAAGCAGCACGATCAGAAAAAGATTCTAGGCTTTTAATTTCTGGACTCCTCTGGAACAATTAGCTACTTCTGTCCTGAGATCAGCATGAGCCAACTTAAGTGGAGCCCTTGCCTCATTTGTAAAAGAGCCTGTTGTCTGACCTTGACACACTTCTGCTTTTACTTAATTTGTGTGGGTGTGGGTGTGGGTCTGTGTGTGTGTGTGTGTGTGTGTGTGTGTGTGTGTGTGTGTATGTATTTTGGAGTTAGACTCATGATAGAGACTCTCTGGACTTGGCTAAAGTGAGTATCTAAGTCTTTATCAGAAGAGTGTGAAACTCAGCTAACAGGTAGCTGCGGGTGTAGAGTGCTTCCCCAGAAAGCATAAGGCCCTGGGTTCGATTCCCCAGAACCATTCATAAACCAGCACTGGGGCACAGGCCTGTAATCCCAGCACCCAAAAGGCTGAAGCAGGAGGATTGCTATGAGTTTGAGGCCAGCCTGGACTACAGAGTGTGACCTTGTTTCAAAACAAAAACAAAAAACTAAAACACTTTTGAGCTTTGGTGGTATGTTCATGTTACCCAAGTAGTATTGAAATTTTAAGTTAAATGAAATCTCTAATAAAGGGGCTTAAAAGATACACTGTCTTAGCCCACACTGATAGTGCCTGGGGCCCGGATTACTTAGCCCTTTCTCAGCCTGTACTTTTAGGTCACTGCCTCCCTCCCCTGGGAGTCACTTAGACCTGTCATGTCTGAAGGCAGGTGATGTTTTCTGCAGTGTGTGCAAAGCAGTCTGTACAGTAGCTACCCAACTAGAAGGGGTTTATTACGGTCAAGTTTCAATAGTCCTTCACGAACCAGTGTTTATATTTCTGTAGAAATTCAAGGTTTAGATTTTCTAAAATGTAAGGTTCCAATTCATCTTTATGATTTCTAGAATTTCCATGGCCTGGGCATAACTACTTAGTTTATTTTCAAAATCATCTTCTATACCCATGAGTGATCTCTATAATCTGTCAAGGTTTTGCCTTGATTTAGTGTCATTGAATCTTAAAACTATTTTTAAGAAAAAGTGAAGACGATTTTAGTTAAAAAAAACAAAGCACATTTTTTCTCATCAAATACTTATGTACTAAAGAAATTCTGGGATTTATCGAGACACAAAGTTTATCCACTTTAATGTAAAAATACATAAAGAAAAATGTAAATAAAATAAATCATTTAAAATATTCTTTAAGAACTTTTCCACTTTCAGGCTCTGTTTAGATCAGTTTTGAACTTGTATTTGTCTGTTTCTATTTTTCTTAACTGCTATCCTGTGTGTCATCAGAAGTTTGATCATGTAATATTTAAAAACAATTTATTGAGGGCTGGGGGTTACAACTCAGCAGTTAAAGTGTTTGCCTAACAAGGTCAAGGCCCTGGGTTCAATTCCCCAATACATACGTTGTGCGTGGTGACATGTACACCTGTAATATCAGTAGTCAGGAGGCTGAGGCAGGAGTGCTCTGAGTTCAGGGCCAGCCTGGGCTACAAGTTGAGTTCAGCACAAGCCTGGACTATAAAGTGACACCTTGTCTCAATCAATTGGCTGATATTCATGTAACATAAAATTAATCGTTGTACAGTGAGGAATTCATTGGCATTTCGCATCGTCACAACATTATCTAATTAGCACTTCTTTCTGATTCCAAAATATTTCCATCAATCCAAGGAAAACGCCTGACTGCATAAGTATTTCTCCTTTTGTCCTGTTTCCTCGGACTCTGGCAGCCGCCGATCTATTCTATCCCTGTGAATTTACCCCTTCTGCGTATTTCATATACATGGACTCACACAATATGGGACCTTTGTGTCCATCTGGCTTCTTACACTCAGCTTGTTGGAGTTTACCTACCTCGCAGCATTAGTGGTGACCTTATTTCTTCTTATGGCCAATTAAAGCCTCTGGGAGAGAGATGCCCCTTCCTCTCATCTGTGGATGGATGAGGGGGCCATTTCCACACCTTGGCAATGATGGCTCATGCTGCTGTGAGCATGTGGGTCATGTGGCTGGTACCCGCTGCCAATTCAGGGCATACATCTTGGGATAGGACTGTCAAGTCTCCTGATAGCTCCGTGTCCAACTTTTTGAGCCAAACTTTTCAACAGTAGTGGAATGATTTTAAATTTTGTTTTTACCTTTATATGTTACCTAAATCAAAATACATGAATTACAAACATACTTTCCTCAAGGCTTTGATTTTGTTATTAAAGATAGATTCTTCTTTAACATATCTGCCTCTTTCTCCAAAGGTGCTTAGAAACATGTCTGGCTAATCCCTTTGTTTCTCTCAGAAGAGTTTGAAAAACTCTCAGGAAAAGATTTCGTGCTTCTAATTTCTAGTTTTTGCTCTAGGATGCTTTGCCAGCTTTCCCTGGAGCTCTTTGTGCACTGATTTCAACACTCAGGCTCAGGATCTATTTTCCATATGACTTGATTAAAATGAAACAAAACAAAGGGGAACTTTTATTGGGTGCTCTGCAGCCTTATGTATTCCAGGAGAACATAAGTATTTATGTACTCCAAACAGAAACAAAATCTCCACTTGAGCATATATCCGTGAAATAGAAACTTTTTCCTCTTTGTCTTGTTGCTAGAGCTTTGAAGGTTGCCTGAAAACATTTCTCTCTAGTGACTTCCTACAGCACGGCTTGTTCCCATTGGATTCAGAAATGCTGTTTGAATTCTTCAGTTTTTGCTTTTATCAACTGTCAGTTCGTAGTGTGTTCTAAGCACTTCATTCTTATAAACATTTTATATACCAAGACATAACAAGAGCGACAGGGATCCTGTGTGAGCTGCTCATGAGTCCGCACAGAGCTGCTTACTACAGAGGCCTGGGGAGGCGCGGGGAACTGGCTGGGAATGGATTTCCCAGACCGACAGGAAGCGTCCTGAGTGCGGGAAGTGAAAGTGTGTGGTTCACAGGAATCTCCCTGACACTGTCTCTTCCACCTCATAAATATTTATTGAATGAATGAGCTATGAGCTCTAATGCACAACAGAAATGTTTCCTAAGTACTGGTGAGGCTGCTTCTCCCTCTATTAATTTTCTGTCTAGCATCTTTATCACATTTCAACACAAGGATCCACAGCTTTCCCTTGGTTGGGCACACTGGGTTAGCTATGAAATCATAAAGTGAATCGTCGTCATTCAAGGACTTCACCAGAGTGTGATCTCATACATACATTCTCCTGGTGCAGTATACTCTGGTACATGTTAGCTTCTCTATTGTGCAGTGTTCCTGCTCTATTGACACAGAAAGTATTCCAAATTTGCACCTTTGGTTTGACGTCTTTTGTATCCAAGTTATGCCATAATCCCGTCAGGATTTTCTTGCAGTCATTTTCTTGACTAAAAAAAAAAAAAATGTAATAAATAGAATGTCAGTGTGGAAGCAAAGTCACATAGATGGGACTTGGCACTGGACAATGGCACATAGTAAATTCACTTCTAGGTTGTTAGACATCAGGAAAATTCTCCCATAAACAGCCACACTTACCTGAAAATGCTATAAATAGACAGCGAAAATCATTGCAGTGGATTGGCTAGGAAATTGCATAAAGTCATCTTGAAGTGGGAAAGCCGGCATGAGCGCATCCTGTCGCTCTTGCCACTCCCTGAAGCAGGTCCGGAAGGCCTCTTTCCCAAGTGCCCTTACACGGCAGCATCAGACTGCAGCGAATGCTGCTGCCCGGTGCCGCTCGGTGCAGGCTTGTGAAAACATCACAGTGTGCCTTCATCCACATTATTCACAAGCCATGTGGCTTGTGGCTCTTCTCCAACGTCAAAATGACCACAAAAGGTCAATATTTTGAGTTGATTCAGGACATGCAGCAGGCGCGACAGCGCAGCCGTAGACATCCAGGAAAAGAAATTTCCATACCTGTTTCAGAAAGTACCAAAAATGATGAGGTAACTGTGTTCAATGCGAGGGAGGGGCTTTAGAGGGTTTGTGGCAATGTGATTTTTACTATACTAAAGTTTAAAAAAAGTATTCATTGTACTTTTTGATCATACTTTGTAGTTCATATGATTTCTGGCAGTGACAGAAAGTGATGACCGCTGCAAGAGAATCCGTACTCAAGGACATATTTGTGGAAAAAAAATGAAAAACTGCCTAGGTGCTTCAAAGCCTGGGCTGAACAGGGAAGGGTGCTGTCAGAAGTGGCGGCCAAGGGTCCCTAGGAGGGGAGGGGTGTTTAGACAGCCACTCAGCTTGATTTGGCTGAAGAAACACTTTTATTTTAAGTGATATATGTGCACAATGAAGTACTGTTCTGTCATAAAGAAAGATAAATTTGACTCATTTTTAGGAGAATGGTTTTATCTTGAGACCATTACAGTGAAAGTGAATCAGACCCAGAAGATTAAGTACTGCATGGTTTGTCTAATATGAGAAACCCAAAGTTCAAACATGCAATAGAGCCAAACAAGAGAGAGGGTAGGAAGCAGGGGGACAGATGGATTTGTGGGGAAGGAGGAGGAGAGGAAGGAGGAAGGCTGGGAAGGGGGAGGGACAGCGGCAATGATGCAATCAGCATGTGCACTGATTTCTCATATTCAGTGTAGCTATTCTATATTGCAAACTCATGCTAATAAAAGTAATAACCGTTTAGGGGTGGGGAGAAAAGAAACATTCAGAGTCAGGTAGGGTGGCTCATGTCCTAATCCTTGTATTCCATGGGGCTGAGGCCAGAGCATCATAAATTCAAGCCCAGCCTGGGCAGCTTAGTGAGGTCCTGTCTCAAAATAAAAGGGACTTTGGTTGTAGCTCAGCATAAAGGCCCTGGGTTCAGTCCCAGGGACCCGAAGCAAAACAAAGTGAAAGGAAGCACTCAGGAAGCCCATGCTCTGTCCACTTTTTTCCCCCAAGTTTTGTTTTTTAATTAGAAAATATTTAAAGTCTGAATAAAGAGATCAGCTACACCATCACTGCAACCTTTCAGGACTTAGAACTGTAGACTGAGGCTAGGAGAGGATAGGTGGTCCAGGGTGAGCAAGGCAGAGACTGGGGATGCAGCATGGCCTACACAGAGTGTCGTGTGGAGATTTGTGGGGATGTCCCAGGACTCCCTGGGAAGCCACGTGCCTAGGCTTGTGTGTATGTCAGTGTTACCAGGATGGAGGCTCTATTATGCAGCTGACCCATGTTCAACTCACTGACAAAACTGAACCCTGCTGGTTGTTTGACACTGCGTTGACCAAAGCGTGACTTGGAAATGCTGGCATTTTCCTATGGCAGCTGCTGCCCTAGCCAGGCATGCTCAGACATAAGTGGCAAAGGCCTGAGGTTTGCTCTGTGCCTCTGTTGAAATCACGTGATGGACAAAAGCTGTTGTAGCATTTGGCTCAGTGGAAGAAATGGGTTCCCAGGGATTCCATGTTCCAAGTGTGCTTTCCAGTTGGGAGAATTCTGCTTCTAGATGGAGGGTTTAACAGTATAACTGTGAGCCACCATTGCTTTTACCACGGCCCTTAATCTTTTATTTTTATTTTAAATAAAGTTGATCACATTCCACTGCCCTGCCGAAGCATCAGCTACAACAATAGGGCTATTGCAGCCAGATGTAATCAAAGTGAGAATAATAGCTTTTTTAAAAAAAGTATTTTAGACCTTTAAACTGTTCTGTTTGCCGAAGCAGAAGAGCCTACAGGAGGCCCACCAACTATCACACCAACATAGTGAGACTGAGTGAAAGATTTAGAATATGACCTCTGCAACCCAGCCTTGGCTGAACTTCTGTGAGCTGACAGTATGCTGTATGCAGGTGAAAACTTTTATATAGTGTAGTATTTTCTAAATGCATTTGTTGCTTGTTCACTGAAGTCAACAAATCTCATGGCCTAATGTCCTCAAGCATTTTCAGATATGATAAAGTTTACATAAATTTCATGTTTTTAAATAATTCTTATTTTGCTGCATTAAGGTTTCATTGTATTTATAAATATATCCAAACGTGTGAAACGTTTCCTAAGCCTTATACTATTCATTTAGTTATCAAATTTGGCTGGTAGGAAAAGGCTAAACTACCCAAAAACATGACTTTGACTTTGTTTAACAGAGTAGATATCAAAATTTTTTAAAAAGTAAAGGATGTGACTAAGAGTTTGGGATTCATTTCTCGTTTTCCATTTATTCCCTCAATAGGTGTTCTGCTCTGTAAAATAAGAATGATAATACCTTTTTTATTTATAGTAGGTAGAAGGAGAATAGTAACTGTGAAATGGCTATTGTCTGAGCCACTTTCTTGTTTTTAGGGCACAATACCTGACTCCCACAACCTAAGGGAAGGAAGGTTTACTTTAGTTCACAGTGCGAAGAGGTTTTAGTCCATTCATAGGTAGCTGGAAGTGGCAGAAGGACTTGGTAAAGGCACTAGCCAGACAAATACTCTTCATCCTATGGTGGCCAATAAACAGAAAAAGGGAAGAGGGCAGAGGCAGTGAGGAAGGTACACCCTCCCAGGTCATGCCCCAGTGACCCATTTCTCTGACAGGTCGACCTCTAAATAGCATAAGAAGCCAATGGATAAATCCACTGATACAATTAGCTCCTATGACCCACCTTCCAAATATATAAGGATGGACAGAAGAGTAGCCCACAAAGAGGCCCACAGAGAGACTCACGGTGTCCACTCATGTATGCACTAGAGTTAGTATTGGGTGGTTTTGAACAAGATCTTGAACTTTATTTTTCAGACAATACTAATTTTTTATTTGACTAAGTATCTTTGATGTGTGCTTGTAACAAAGCCCTGTTTATCTTCAGAGAGCATCATTGGTATTACCAAATTAAATAAGAAATACAAGAAATTGATCAAGAGGAGTTTTCAGGGAAGATGAAAAATAAATAGCCGACTAAATGGTAACCTATCTGGAGGGTTTCATGAAGTAAAAGATGCAAAGTTATTTTTAAAATCTCTTCCTAATTTTGCAAAACTAAGCACAGCCAAAGAGTAACATTTTTGGAACAGACACTTAACTTCATGACTTTCCCAGCTGTTAAAAAAAAGAGAAAGGTCTTTGGCCCTTCCAGTTCCTGGAAGCATGTGGTCAGGGTTTGAAGCTCAAACCTACAGCCTGTGCTGCCCTAATCTTCTTACAACAATCTCTCCTTTTTCTCAAGACCATGCATCCTATGATTATGTTTAAGGAACCTTTATTTTAATTCCCATAATCAGAAGACATTGTGTTTGGGGTTGGGTTTGTTCTGAGAAAGCTCCTGGTGAGTTTGGACATGGCCTTTAAACCTCACATGGAAAGAAGCCACGGCCGGCTCATCTGTGCTGAGGACGCAGCCAGGTGCTGGGGCCTCTGCTGTGACACTGCCCTGTGCATTGTGGGGTGCTGAGCAGCAGTCTTGCTCTCTACACTATACTGGTTTAAGAGCCCTGCCTGCCCCTCATCTTGTATGGGGTTGAAAACAATTCTGACCTTCCACTGCGCCTTGGACTTTCGAGATCTCTCCCTGGATGTGGGGACAGGTTCACCTCTCCTGGTTGTGTTTGTAAGAGGGGTACAAGATCACTGTGTGGAGAAGGAAAACAGGAAGAATGGTTGTTGGGGAGATAATCAGTGGTGTCCACACCCTGCCACGTCACGGCTTTGGGAGAGAGGGGCTTCCTCAGTCAGTACAATCCAAAAGATCAAACAGTAATATTCATTTTCTAAGATTTTCTCTTTTTCTGTGGTACTCAGAATCAAGCCCAATGCCTTCACCTTGAGCTACACTCCTGGTCCATTTTTATTTTGTATTTTGAGATAAATCCGCACATTGTCCAGGCTGGCTCAAGTTTGTGATTCTCCTGCTTCAGCTTCCCGCAGTGCCTCAACCCTAAGATTTTTCTTGAGCGAAGAATCTGATTGCAAAATTGAATGGAGTCTGGCAATGAATATATATAGAAAAACCACAAAAAAGTGAAGGTCTCATGAAGTAATGCCTCAGCTAAAGGAGCCGCTGTCCTTGGTTCGTGTAGACTACTTTTCATACAGAAATTATAAATACAAGATTACGCTTATAAAATCTCATGAGCCTTTCATGAAACATGTACAGGATATAATTGGCTATTTTATATAATGAAAATCTATTACTAAGCTTTTTTATGGCTGAGGAAGGTTTTATACCTTGGATACTGTCGGGACACACCTTCGGGTTTTTATGTAGGTGACAAGCTGTTGTGGAGATTCGTGGTCACTGGAGTCCTTCTTTAGCCTCAGCTGGCTCTCCTCAGTGTCACAGGGGGGCACAGGCTGCACTGCTTAGGACCCATGCCAGTCCGTCGGTACTCTGAGTGGAGACCTGAGGTAACAGGACATTGGCAGCCTGTGACACCCCTTCCCGCCCTGTCTGCTTGCAGCATCTGGCCCTTGGCCTTGGCCCCTCTGTGGTCACCCCATCACATCCTCTCAGCTGCACCCCTTCCAGCTCCAAACCCCATGGAGCAAGCCTGCTGTGATCCTGTCAGTGTGCCCTGAAAAGTGGCTGTCATGGACCCATCTCCGCCCATTATTCCTCCAGCCAAAGGAGGGGTGGTCTCCTGCTCTCACTGAACCCCCTCCTCACCCCTACCTGGCTTCTCAGTTCCCCCACTACCTATTGAACCCACCCCCAAATCCCGCCACTGTGAGCACTCAAAGTGACTTCTGTGTTCTCATCCTACTGATACTTTAAGCCAAACGACAGCTTTCTTGGATATAAACCCAAATGATGT
This sequence comes from Ctenodactylus gundi, assembly GCA_004027205.1. Lineage (NCBI taxonomy): Eukaryota > Metazoa > Chordata > Mammalia > Rodentia > Ctenodactylidae > Ctenodactylus > Ctenodactylus gundi. The sequence continues at coordinate 118,628 of PVKB01002868.1, forward strand.
ATCTTTCATGAGATGTAGTTGTTTTTCTACGTGACACACAAATAAAATAGATGTTGGACCTGTCAACAATCGCCAATATACTAATATGTATTTTCAGTAGCTGCCAGCATTGTTCAGATTCTGTAAACAGACAAATAAGTTTAAAAGCTGGTAATTTATTTTACCTGGGAAACCCATTATATCCTGGCGACAAGCTCTAAGGTTGATCCACCCTGTTCGATTGGCTCTCCACTCTCTAAGCTTTGTAACTTCAAGCAAATGAGCACATTTTCTGATATCTTGGCTTTCTCATCTAGAAGATAATGATAGTAATAGCAACTATTAGGTCTAGGAAGAATTACGGGGGCTGGGGGACTAGTAATACCCCAAAAACCTTAGAGAAGCATCTAGCATGGGCTAGTGCCCAGCGAGGAAGCCACCTACCATCACTGTTGTTGTTATAGTGCCCTGGCCATCAGGTTTGAGCCAGGCTGTCACCCCGAAGAACTGTAAGCCCTACAAATACATCTCTAAGGAAATGCATGTCAAAGAGAAAACCATTTGAACATGTGCTCCTTGAATTAATTTTTTCCTTCTGACCTGTTACTGTTGTCAAAATACAAAATTATAGCAAACGTGGTTGGAAGAGCTTAACTGGCTTTTGTCTGCAATTCTAGAGTCAGAAACGCTTGCTTCGGTGCAATCTGTGCCAGATAAACCTGGCCTGTTTGGGAATTTGACTATTATCTCTCCCTCTTTCCTGATTTCTTCAAACGTCAGATTAACAACTTAGCTCCAGCCCCAGGGGCTCAGAACTCCAGCACAGGTAACTCCATTTGGCCTGGTCGTTGGATTTGGTGCCAGAGTTCAGTCCAAACAATAGCCCCTTGTAAATTTTATTTAACAACATACATCTGACTGCTTTATGGAATATGTAATTTTCCACACATAGTAAACTTCAATATCTCAGATAGAAGGGTTTTTTTGTGATACTCAGGATGCAATTCAAAGTTTTCTCATTGAGCTGCATCCCTAACCCATGTTTTGTGTTTGATTTTAAGACAGGATCCTGCTAGTCACTAAGTCACCCAGGCTGGTTTCTAGCTTGCGATCCCCCTGCCTTAGCTTTCCGGAAGCTTACACCACTAGGCCCAAGGAGGCGGTTTTTCTTAAAAACATTTTGTGAATGTCAAGAATCTAAATTTGATTGCCAGTTGGCAGGTGCTGGCCCTACGTGCTATTTCTGTTGATCAGACTGCATTCCGGTGCAACGGGGAACGAGAAGGTACAGTTAGCATAGAGCGGTAGGTCCTTCGGGTGGGCGTATTGCTGACTGTGAGCACGTGAGTACTGGAATGGAAAGGTGGGCTTCTAGAAGAACACTGGCTGGATTCTGTGGTCACCACAAGTTGTTTGAATATAGACACCACTAGGTAGTTCAGATGTCAGAAACAAGGAGAAAATATCATTGAAAACTTACAGATTGTGTTTTGCTTTGTTTCTGTTCATTGATCTTTTTGGAAGAAGAGACAGTCTACAGAGGTCAATGAAACAAAGCCACCACTTGTCCGAAGAGTAGTCATCAAAACCCCACGTGTCTCGTCTTTCATCTCACGTTTGCCTTTTCTGTGGGCTGGGTGACAGCTCACACATTCATTTGTCTTACCATACCGAGGACCCAAGATCTTGGAAACATTTAGCTGAGATGTGCAATTTTGTCACTCATCTTCTGCTGAGTTTCTAAAAATGATTTTAGGTGCATATTAGATTTATCAAGTGCATTGTCCCAAATTTAAAATGAAGTTATAAAAGGGGAAGGCAATGTTTGCTTTATCCATTTAAGCTTGAACCTACTATTGATGAGTTTTAGCACCAATTACTATTATGTATGTTTAAAGAGGAATTGTCATGAGATTGTTTGGACAGGCAAGGGTCATTCCCAAGAGTGGAGGCTGGTGCTGATCTGGTGTGATACACAGGATGATGTGACACCTGACCTGCCTCATGATGTCCTGTGACTCCAACTTCTGATGCTTACAGTTTTTGTCATTAAATTATGTGCCTTTCCTAGGGAACATGTTGCAGAAAATACTTTTGAGCACATTGGCTCAAAGTAGTTCTAGTGCACTGGCTTGGTGTCCTTATCCTCTTACCAGGGCCATCTGTCACCTCTCAAGAGTTGGTAATTGTAATACGCTTGTGTGGATAAGGTCTGTGGGACCTGGTGGGATGGAGCAGTGGAGGAGACTCAAAGAGTTTTGTGGGGTTGGGACACTTCAGATAAAGGAAAGCATGTGTCTCTGACTTAAATCATCTAGTAGGTTTCTTGGCTCTGCTAGAAATTCTGGATATGTGAAATAATAATAAATGCTAGCCGTTAAAGTGGTGGATGATAAAAGGGGGAAATTAAAGCTAGTGTTGTCTGTATTTTTGAGGTCAGAAACTCCAGTGGAACTCTGAAAACTGTGTTCTTTCCTCTAGAAAAAAAGTGTGAAAACATGCAAAATGTGAGTTTCAAAATATGAAGGTTTACCGGCCTCTGAGGCTCATTCTTGGGCCCAGGTTATGGAGCTCTAAGTTAACAGAAAAGTTCAGATATTTAGGAACATGCCAGCGTTTGTAATTTTATTATTTACCTGGGAAACAATTGGAAGCTGCTGGTTGTCAGATTGTGAGGTTGGCATGAATCCTGGCAGCTCTTACATTTCTTACAGAATAATTCTATTAGTAGCCGAACAAGGTGCATTAGAGTTAAAACTAGCTAGAACAGTAAGAATTTCAAATATTCATAAAGAGATACACAAAAAAGAAAAGTCAATGTAATTTTATTTCAGGTGGAAAAATGTTCTTTCCAAAGCTCTAGCCTGGTCAAAGCAAGTAGGGGTTTCACCTTCTGCTTTTGACTCACGTCACTAAGCATGATGTTCTCAAGTTTCTTCCATTTGCCTGCAAAAGCCTCCACGCTGTTGGACTTTATAGATGCATAGTATTCCATTGTGTACAAATACCACAGTTTGTGTATCCACTGGTCTGTTGATGGGTATTTTGGTGACTTCCATATTTTAGCTATTGTTAGTTGTGCTGCTATGAACATGGATATACATATATCTCTGCTATGTGTTCTTTTGTCCTCTGATATGAGAGACCCAGATCACAACTATATGATGGAACTGAAAAGGAAAAACAAAGTTAAACAGGGGGGGAGGTCTGGAAGGGAGGGCAGAGTGGGTAGGAGGAGGGACAAAAGGAAAGTGGGAAAATACTTGTCACCTTGACAAGATACGTAGGTGCATAAAATGCTCAACTTCATTGTAAACCTTAAATTTTGCACTTATACATATCAATAAAATGGGGGGAGAAAAAAGCAAGTAGGAGTATTTGTTAGTATTTTATTTGTAACTTTTTTAAGTTGAGTGATGGTGCCCGTTTTTTTTCTTTGCCTTCTATATAAATGGGAACATGATTCATTACAGCACGAATTCTGCTTTATGTGAAACTTCCCTTATATGTATCTCAACATGTCATGCAAAACAGTCAGTTCTTGCTCTTCCAAATGGGAAAGAGAAGGAAAATTTATATTAGCATTTGTGATATTATTTATGTATGGCTTTCTTTTTTCCCAAATGTAATTTATATTTGATGAATTATTGTCTCTTTTCATCCATTTTCTTATAAGTGACATTCCTCAAGTCAACATCATAAGCAGGGCAGGCCGAGCTCAGCGACAGCCTGGGATGGCTCAGGCAGCTCTGGTCCCATGAGGACTTCGGACCACACAGTGGCGGGATGGCTGACTGTGAGCTCAGCATGCCCAGTGCAGCAGAGGAATCACAGCACTGACATAGCGGTCCCAGGAGAGATTTAGGTATGTAGGGCCAACGTAGAAATATGAAGAGCTGTAGGGTATTTTTTCCAATGCTTTTAAGCCCAAGCCCTCCTGCATGCTAGGCATGTAAGTGATTTAAACAAAAAACTTCTAAGTTCTTACTAGAAGAAGCACGGAATTACTGGTCATTTGAATTCTTTCTCTGCATGTTAGTAACAGCAGCAGGAGTGACAGTGCTACTTATTTTGCACAAAGCTTTGGACTAATTCCTAGGAACAGAACCACTTCAGTGCAGAAAAAGGATGTGTATCCCAATGTAAGGGGCAGCGGAGGGCAGCTTTGGCGAATTTGGACTACCTCGCTCTTCAAGCTTGTAAGCCCTCCAAATGAACTCTATTTATCTCTATAAATTCTATTAACTCTGCCTGTCTTAGAACCCTAACCCATACAGGGCATAAAGTAAAGGACAGTCCTGGTAAGGTGCTGAGTGGCAGGTGGAGGATCTCCTGTTTGTGGACAGCTGTGTGGACAGCCTGGGATGGGAGGAAAGACCAGCGTGCAATGTACCCGTGCCCCTTTGTCGCTGGTTGCTGGGTTTTGACTCTTTTCTTTCTTTTTAACCCAATTTCAAAAGACTGCTCCACTAAAATCTCTGGTGCTCTTTTTTAGGTTAAACTAATAACACCTGAGAGGATATAAGTGTGGCTCAGAATAGGACATGTACTCGGATAACTGAGAGGCAAAGGGATATCCTGGGAGTTGTGTTATGTTCAGTCGTATGTTTGAGAACTTCGAATTACATGGGTCTTTTTCTTTCCAAGTTAATGATTTTTCATTTTTCTCAATTTAAGAATCAGCCTTAAATTTTTCTGCAGAAACTGTGTTAGAAACCACATCTTTTAGCTCCATTGAAATTATACAATGCTGGGCCCGTATCTTTCTAAGCTCTATAGACTTGGGCAGAAATAGCGTTAAAACATTTGTGTTTCTGTGATTTTTCAGAGGTTAAGGTCCCCTACTTAGGCCACGGACATAGGACCGCTTCCCTTTGGAACAGTTCTGGAATGGAAATGGTAGTTATTTAATCCCTTTGGATAGAAGTATTTTAATCATCTCTATTTTAAGAATAGTAAACCTGATCCTTGATAGAAATGAGAAGGGAAGGCAATGTTATATTTAAACCTCATAGCTTGAATAAATCATGAATACTCAATAAAGGAATGAACACATTTATTGTCTTCTAGAAAGAGCTTGCATGTGTGATAATTGGCATCCTGTCTTAGAACGCTATGGGCCTTGACCTGAGCAGAAAGTCCTACTCCACAGAGAATTAACTGCCATCCCTGTGGCCTGGCCTGACATGGGAAGACAAGTCACCCTTGTTGGATTTTGGAATCATTAAGCTTGGATCTTTGCACAGTTCATTGAGTTCCACCATAAGTAAAATTTCCAGACCTTTCTCCCCTGTGACATTTGCTTCCCATACTCTTTCTTCAGTGGCCTCTGGAATGTGGTGATCTTGCCTCAGTGACCCACTTTCCCTGTACACCTTGACTGGAGTCACTGTGTTTCTCCATTCTGACTAGCTTAGGTTCTCCAACCTCTGATGAGTATTTTCTAATAATCCAGTTTTAATTTATTTATTTCCCTAGAGTTATTTATAGGAAATAGCTTGAGGTTAAACGAACCTGAGACCAGGTTTAACAGATGACAGTTTGATCACAATCTAGTTACTGGTACGATTAAATTTCAAAGATAAGAATCTTCTTCTTGAGGCAAAATCTCTGAAAGAGAGTAAATGATGGACAAGTATTTGTCATTAATATTAAGGTGATATTCACAAAAAGTTCTAAAATGGGTCTTTGTGAGTTGAGACTTAAACACTTGCTGGCATTAATTCAGCTAAATGGAGAACACTTTCATTGTGATTGGCCTGAAACAGTCCACTTAAATTCAGCAAAGCATTATATCTGTTAATCAGGATAGTTGGCCGAGTGGTACCTTGGAAAAACTGCAAAGTAAAAGTTAAAGTAGATTTTTCAACAGTCTTCCATTTGGGTAAAAGACAAAAAAAGTTACATGTATATTATATCTGTATTGCTAGATGTGGACTCTATGACTTCAACTGATACAAATGGCTGGATTCAAAACCCTTTAGAAAATTTTTATGGTGCTAAAGAAACAGAAAACTCACTGTATTTCACTGTTTTTTTTTTAAATTTTTGTTGTTTGGTTTTGCACTGATAGGGTGACCTTTCCTAATACTGAGGTCCAAGAGGAGACTCCTCATAGGTCCTTGTACCACAAACACTGTGTGGTGTGGCAAATGGCATGCTTGCCCAACAGCAGGGAGATTGGTCAAGTTAATTAATTGGTGCATTTGAGTCCAAACTAAATAACTGACCAAGCATGAACCATGAGGAGGCCACTGGCTCACTGTGCCAGCTTGTTCACTCTTGACAATCTTTGCTGCCATCTGAATGGCCAATTGCCTCCACCAGAGAGGAAAAAATGATGAATTCACTTACTGGTTGACTCCAGTGCCTGGTGACTCACATGTCATGGGATACAGTTGCCATGACCACATAGTGGTAGATTGAATTCTGATTTGCTCTCTTTGGAAACTAATATTTTCTATGTTCTTCTGGGAAGTGAGAGGAGGAATCCACCAAAGCAGCCTCCATCTTCTCCAAAATTCAGACACATAACTCTGCCTTCTTGGTCAAGATTTCCTGCCAAAGCTGAACCTGGAGCAGAGTTTTTGCCTAGGTCCAAGTCATGTAGGTAAAGCTTATTTTTCAGCCTACAGTCAGAAGCAATCACAGCTCCTCCAACTCATCACACCAGTTGGGCTGTGAGTGGCTTCTCAGGATGAACAGTTCAGAAACAGATGGGGAAGGTCCTTGGAGAAGGCACTGGGCAAAGGACACAGCCATCAGAACCTCAGTGAGAGGAGATTCCTTTCTGTCTCCTTTCATTGCCCTCAAAGACTACTGAAGAGAAGAGGGATCCTGCTAGGAATCACTGTCTAAAGGGAACAACCCCTTCGCTATGCCCACTGGCACAGGCCTAGCATCCCAGCACTCTGGGAGGCTGAGGCAGGAGAGTTGTAAGTTTGAGACAAGCCTGAGGAACTCATTGAGACCTTCTCAAAATTAAAGAAAAAATGGGCTGGATGTGTAGCTCAGTGTAAAAGCTCTGGGTTCCATCCCAAGTACCATTAAAAACAGGAATAAATCCCTCCAATTTTCAGTCGTTCTATAGCTTTGGGTTGTGTGGACTGTAACGCACAGGCTAATTCGGCAGCATGAGGCCAGGAGGACTCGGTCAAGCTCCTCCTCTGTACTGATTCACACGAGAAGCCAGCCTCTTCTTCTTCTTCCTGATGTTCTGTTGGTACTAAAGTTCCAGGATTCTCTGGGCAGCGAGCCAGTCGCATGTTGAGAGGTGACCCAGCGGTCTGTCCAGGTGAGGGGACTCTCAGGGAAGGCTTGCATTGTTTCTTTTTCTAATTCTTTCCAGTTGTGGATGTGCTCTTGCTGGCAGAGAATGTCCCACATGATGTCAGCCCATAAAGACACTCTGTCGGCACAAGTCGAGTGTGTGATTTACTCAGCAGAATCTCACCTTGTGCATGTGCTGGGCCAGTCACCTCTCTTCATTTTATAATCTGAAATTCAATACCAGGGTTACAGGAAGAGAAATTTCTTTATATTGAATTTTCTGATACTGAAAATTCTTTCACCCTCACCTTGCAAAACCTGAATGCTCCCTTAACCCCGTGTGACCTGCACGTATTTACCCTGACATCATTTTCTTTGTGGAAAACAGACACCTAGGAGTCACTGCGACTCATTGTTTCTCCATTTCTTAACCTGTAATTTGTTCCAGATGTTGTTTGCCCCCAGATAAGCTACTGATTTTATACTTTTTCCTTATAATTATAATTAGTTGAAAAGTATGGAAAATATAAATAAGAATATTTAGAGATGTTACATCCTTATTCTTTGGATAAAATGATGCCTCAGCCATTATATTGTATCTCGTATTGTATCTGGGATTTGCCCCAGACCTTATTTTAACTAGTGCTCACAATAACTGTGAGGCAAGTTAGTGTTCCTTCACTACATTATACTTTCAAAAAACAGGAGAATTATCTAGGAAGTAGGATCTTTTGTCTGGGGACAAGTGTCCAAACTTCAATTCACATGTTGGGACTGGCCCCTGAGCTGTGTAAGCCACATCCGGCAACTTTCAGGCAGCTTTGTCTGCTGAGATAAACTGTGGCTCTTTCTCCCTTTCATCCCCTGCCCACAGCTGGGTGCCTCATCTTGGTAGCTCTGAGGAGACTGGGGAGGATCTGTGTCAGGGTCTCTGCCTGTTCTGAGCTACATTGTCCATGATCACCAGGGAATCCATTATGCCCACCCTGAGAACCGAGAAAGACTATGTCTCAACTTGATGTCGCAATATCGTATCCTAGTGACTACACAGAAAATGCCCATGTGTATTGGAACCATGCATGAAATCCACTTGGCGGCTGGGCAGAGCAGCGCAGGAGCAGGCTTGTAAGGGGTCCGGCCATCCCTGCCACTGCCCCATGTGGCAGAAAAGTACTGGGAACCTGAGCCTGGCTAGCACCTAGCAGGTCCACTTCAGAGGAGGCTGGTAGGCCTCTTGGACATCTTCCCCTCCGCCCCTCACCTCAGGGGCCTGCTGCCGAGCCTGGGCTAGCACTAACACCAGGTAGGGCCACTCTGGGGAGGAGGCTGGTAAGATTTAGGGTTATCATCCCCATCGCCCCTCGCCTCAGGGGCCTGTGGCAGAGCCTGGGCTCGGCCAGCAACAGGCAGGGCAGCTTCAGAGGAGGCTGGTAGGACTCCCGGCCACCATCCTCCCTGCTGCCCCTCACAGCAGAGACCTACAGTGGATACTGGGCTCATCAGTAGGTCTCCTGGCCATCTTCCCCACTGTCCCTCACAGCAGAGGCAGGCGCAGACGCTTGACTTTGCTAGCACCGGCAGAGACTATCCGGAATAGACTGGTTGGAATCCCCGCCACCTTCCCTCCCACCCCTTGCATCAGAGGCCAGCACGGAGACTGGGCTTTTCCAGCACTGGGTAGAGCCACATTGGACTAGACTGGGGGAGACTCACTGCCATCTCTACCGATCATCTCAGTAGTGGTCAGCATGGAGGCTGTGATCTCCCAGATCTGCGCAGAGCCGTCCCGGGGAGTGTCCTGGGGAAACCCAGGGACAGATAACCAGAGACAACCAAAGACAACAGAACCATGAGGAAACATGGAAATAAATCTCCTTCAAAAAGTCTTGACATACCAGAAGAGCATAGTAGAAATCCTGAAAATGCAGAATCTAAAGATGAAAATGTCAAAAATAATGGTAACTTCTGGGGCCAGAAATACATAGAATTAAAACAGGAATTAATGCAGGAAATAAAAGTCATCGAGCAAGAGCTACACCAAGACCTAGCTAAGCTAAAAGCAAGCTTTGAGAAGCAAGTAGAGGTGATCAAAGAAGAAATGAACCAGAAGATAATTAAGGCAATACAAGAAATGAGAGAAGAACACAACAGAGACATAAAAAAAAAATCAATGCAGATATCTAGGAAGTGAAAAACACACAGGTCACAAAAAGCAATAATACCGAACAACTTCAAAATAGATTATCATATTTAGAAGACAAAATGAGGGAGCGAGAGAACAGAAAGACCACAAAGAATGGAAAGTAAAAAAAAGAAGAAAGTGGATCATTACAATGACTGATAGATGATTCAAAGAGAAACAACATGAGAATTATGAGAGTCCAAGAGAACACTGAGGACGAAACAAAAGGCTTAAAAGTCATATTCAAAAATTTATGGAGGAAAATTTCCCAAATCTATGAAGAGAAATGAACACTGAACTACTGCTGGCATATCGAACTCCAAACAATATGGATCAGAAGAGAGCCTCATCATGACACATCATAATTAAAGTACTACAAAGCCAACACAAAGAGAAAAAACTGAAAGCAGTAAGAGAAAAGCAGAAGGTGACCTACAAAGGTAAGCCCATGAGCATAACTGCAGACTTCTCAACCCAGACTCTAAAAGCCAGGAAATCATGGAGCAATGTCATTCAAACACTAAAAGAACACAAATTCCAACCAAGACTACTATATCCAGCAAAACTATCTTTTAAACTAGAGGAAGAAATTAAATTTTTCCATGATATAGAAAGCTAAAAGAAACTTGCAGCCACTAAGCCATCACTGCAGAGAATGCTCAAAAGAAACATAGATAGTGAAAGAAAGGCCAATGACATAAGTGACCCCAAAGGAAAAAAAAAGAAAAGCTGGAGGAGAATGAGCTGAGAAAAAAGTAAAACCAGTAAACAACACAGAAAAACTACAACAAAGGCATGACACACCCCACATACCTCAATAATAACCCTAAACATGAAAGACCTCAACTCACCTCTCAAAAGACATACACTAGCTGACTGGATCAAAAACCAGAAACCCACATTTTGCTGCCTACAAGAGACACACTTCACCCACAAGGAAACTCATCGACTGAAAATAAATGGTTGGAATTCAATATTTCATGCAACAGGTCCCAGAAAACAAGCAGGGGTAGCTATATTAATCTCAGACTCTTCAGGCTTCAAAAAAAAAAAAAAAACAGGTGAAGAGAGACAAAGATGGACACTACATACTGGTGAAAGGAACATTCGAACAGGAAGAAATCACAATTATCAATATACATGCCCCCAACGCTGGGGCACCCAATTATGTAAACAAAAAATTACTAGATCTGAAAGGACACATAGGCCCCAGTACAATTATAGTAGGGGATTTTAATACCCCACTATCATAAATAGATAGGTCAACCAGACAAAAAATCCACAAAGATAAACAACTGCTGAAAGACACTATAGAAAACTTGGACATAACAGACGTTTACAGAGTTTTCCACTCAACATCAATAGACTACACATTCTCAGCAGCACAGGGAATATTTTCTAAAATAGACCACGTCCTAGGACATAAGTCATCCTTAAATAAGTAAAAAGGGATAGAAATAATTCCCTGCATACTCTCATACCATAGTAGAATAAGACTGGAACTTAACAGCAGCAGAAACAGAAGAAAATACACAAATACATGGAGACTTAACAACTTACTACCGACCAAACAATGGATTACAAAAGAAATCATGGAAGAAATAAAAAACTCCATAGAGTTAAATGATGACGAAAGTACATCATATCAAAACCAGTGGGACACAATGAAAGCAGTCCTTAGAGGAAAATTCATAGCTGTAAGTGCACATATCAAAAGAACAGAACAGTCACAAATAAATTTGCTAATGATGCACCTTAAGGACCTAGAGACACAAGAACAACTTAATCCAAAAGGCAGTAGAAGAGAAGAAATTATAAAGATCAGGTCTGAGATTGAAACAAAAAAGACAATAAAACAGATTAATGAGTCAAAGAGCTGGTTCTTTGAAAGAATTAACAAAATTGACAAACCTCTTGCCAACCTCATCAAGAAAAGGAAAGATAAGGCACAGATTAACACACTTAGAAACAAAAAGAGTGAAATTATAACAAACTTTGCAGAAATTCAGAATACTATAAGAAATTACTTTGAACACCTATATTCTAACAACTTTGAGAACATGGAAGAAATGAATGACTTCCTAGATACATATAAAATACCAAAATTAAAATGAGGAAGATATAAAAATCTTGAACAACCCCATCATGCACACAGAAATTGAAGCAGTAATAAAAGCTCTACATACAAAATGAAAGTCCTGGCCCAGATGGATTCACAGCAGAATTTTTTTCAGTACTTTAGGAAAGAAATAACTCCAATCCTCCTCAAGCTATTTCATAAAGTAGAAGGTGAAGGAATACTACCAAACTCATTCCTTGAGGCTAGCATCACACTAGTCTCAAAACCAGACAAAGACTTAACCAGGAAGGAAAATTATAGACCAATATCCTTAATGAATATAGATGCAAAAATCCTCAATAAGATCCTGGCAAACAGAATCCAACAAGTAATCAGAAAGATCATACACCGTGATCAAGTGGGCTTCATCCCTGAGATGCAAGGCTGGTTCAACATATGTAAATCAATCAATGTAATACACCATATCAACAAAGGCGAAAACAAAAACCACATGATCATCTCTACTGATGCAGAAAAAGCCTTTGACAAAATCCAGCACCCCTTCATGATAAAAACACTGAGAAATACAGGTATAGAAGGGCCCTACCTAAAACTCATAGGAACCATATATAATAAACCTACTGCAAATATCATAGTAAATGGAGAAAAATTGAAATCGTTCCCTCTCAAATCAGGAACAAGAAAAGGCTGCTCACTTTCACCACTCTTATTCAACATAGTCCTTGAAACACTTGCCATAGCAATCAGACAAGAAAATGAAATAAAGGGAATCTACATTGGAAAGGAAGAGCTCAAACTTATTTTCAGTTGATATGATTATCTCCATGGAAGATCCTAAAAACTCCACTAGGAAACTCATGGAAATAATAAAAAAAATTTAGCCAAGTCACAGGCTACAAAATTAACGCTAAAAAATCAATAGCTTTTCTCTACACTGACAATGAACTTATTGAGCAAGAACTCAGAAAAACAATTCTATTCTCAATAGCTCAGCAAAAAATTGGATACTTACGAGTATACCTAACCAAGGATGTGAAGGGCTTATATAAACACAACTACATTACACTGAAGAAAGAAGTTATAGGAGACATTAGAACATGGAAAGATATCCCCTGCTCTTGGATAGGCAAAATAAATATAGTCAAAATGACTCTACTACCTAAACTGATATATAGATTCAATGCCATTCCTATCAAAATACCTACAAGTTTCTTCAAAGAACTTGAAACAACAATTCTTAAATTCATATGGAACCAAAAGAGACCAAGAATAGCCAAAGCAATCCTGAGCAACAACGACCAAGGCAGGAGGCATTACAGTTCCAGACATCAGGCTGTACTATAAAGCAATAGTTGTAAAAACAATTTGGTACTGGCACAAAAATAGACAGATAGACCAGTGGAACAGAATAGAAGATGCAGAGACAAACCCAAACACCCTCAATTACTTAATCTTCGACAAATGGGCCAAATCCATACAATGGAAAAAGGACAGCCTGTTCAACAAATGGTGCTGGGAACACTGGACATCCACATGCAGAAGAATGAATCTAGTCACACACCTATCACCACGCACCCAAATCAAATCAAAGTGGATCAAAGACCTAGACATTAAAAGTGAAACACTGAACCTCCTAGAAGACAAATCAGGCAAATATCTAAAAGACATAGGGGTAGGCAAAGACTTCTTTGACAAGACACCAAGAGCAAAAGAAATTATCCCCTTTATTAGCAAATGGGATCTTGTCAAATTAAAAAGCTTCTGCACAGCAAAGGAAACTATCAATAACGCAAAAAGAGAACCAACAGACTGGGAAAAAATATTCAGCACCAACAACTCAGATAGGAAGCTCATAACTAGAATATACAGGGAGCTGAAGAAAAGTAAGCCTACCAAAATAAAGGATCCTATTGAAAAGTGGGCAAATGAAATGAAGAGGCAGTTCACTCACGAAAAAGTTCAAATGGCCAATAGATACATGAAAAGATGTTCAACATCTCTAGCCATAAGAGAGATGCAAATCAAAACAACGCTATGATAACACCTCACTTCAGAGAGAATGGCCTACATCAACAAGTTAAATAGCAATCCGTGCTGGTGAGGCTGTGGGGAGAAAGGAACCCTCCTGCACTGATGGTGGGAGTGTAAATTCATACAACCACATTGGAAAGCAGTATGGAGATCTCTCAAAAGAGGAGAAATAAATATCCCCTTCGATCCAGCGACACTCCTCCTGGGAATATATCCAAAAGAGGCCAAAACAACACACAACAGAGATATACGTATACCCATGTTCATAGCAGCAAAACTAATAATAGCTAAAATATGGAAGTCACCAAAATACCCATCAACAGACCAGTGGCTACACAAACTGTGGTATTTGTACACAACGGAATACTATGCATCTATAAAGTCCAACAGCATGGAGGCTTTTGCAGGCAAATGTTAGAAACTTGAGAACATCATGCTTAGTGAAGTAAGTCAGAAGCAGAAGGTGAAACATCGAATGGTCTCTCTGATATGTGAGACCCAGATCACAAATCTTATAGAACTTAAAACGAAAAACAAAGTGAAACGGGGGGGGGGGGGGGGGGGGGGGGGGGGGGGGGGGGGGGGGGGGGGGGGGTAGGGCAGGGAGGGAGTAAGGGGTGGGCTGGGGAAGGGACAAAAGGACAGTGGGAAAATATTTGTCACCTTGACAAGATATGTAGGTGCACAAAATGCTGAAATTCATTGTAAACCTTAAATCGTGAACTTATACATATCAATAAAATGGGGGAAAAATAGAAATCCTCTCAGCAAGTTAAAAACTGTGACAGTGGAGATAATGAATGAGGTGTACATGATCTGTAAAGTTGTTGTAATTTATAAAGTTGTGAGCTGGGAAAGGCAGTACACACTTGTAATCCCACAGTTCTGGGAGGCTGAGGCAGGAGGATTCTAATCCTAGCCCAGCCCAGGCAACTCGTTACTGTAGCAAGACTCTGTCTCAAAATAAACATAAAAGGAGATCTAGAGATATAGCTTAGTGTGAAGGCCCTGAGTTTAATTCCTAGTAACACACATGCACACATACACACACACACAGAATTGTGAATACATAATGGAACTGAATAGGTAAAATTCTTAATGGAGGATGTAGGTGTGAGGGATTAACCCCAAATCTGTACTGGGCAAGTCATCAAACTCTCTGGGTATAACAGTCTTTTTTTTTAACATAAAAGGGGTACCTAATTGGATAGTTTTAAAGTTCTTTTCAAAGTCAATCAACTGATTTCACATGAAGATTATTTGCTCTAAATAAGGACATTGGTGTTGGAGGAATGGCACAGCAGTTAGAGCACTTGCCTTGTAAGCACAAAGCCCTGAGTTTGATTCTTCAGCACCACATAAAGCTGGGTGTGGTGGCACACGCCTGTAATCCCAGCACTTAGGAGGCTGAGGTAGGCAGATTTTCCTAAATCCAAGTCCAATCTGGACTATACCAATGAGTTCAGGACCAGCCTGGACTATAGAGCAAGACCCTATCTCAAAAAGAAAGGAAGAAAGAGAGAAAGGAAGAAAGGAAGAAAGGAAGAAAGAGAGAAAGAAAGAAAGAGAAAGAAGGAGAGAAAGAAGGGAGGGAAGGGGGGAGGGAAGGAGGGAGAGAGGGAAGGAAAGAAGGAAGGAAGGAAGGAAGAAAAATAAATAAGGGCATTGTCCTATTTTCAAAGAACATAAATCAAAGGAATGGAGACAAGTATAGGGAAACTATTATTGCATGACACAGTAAATGTCTTACGACAGAGACCTACAATTCTGACTCTGTCATTGACAAACTTACCTCCTCTTGGTTTCAGTCATTTTAATGATTATTTCTCTCTTGATGAGAGAAATAACCAGATTGCTAGAAGAGTAGTTTTCATAATGGGGGAATTGTTTGCTTGGTCTTTAGTAGAACACTGATAGTAAAGGGGCACAGATCTGTGTCTACGACAACCAGGTAATGTGCAGAACTAACTTCTTCCAATCAAAACAATCAGCTGGACTCTCCTGAACAAAACCTTGGGAAAAAACGTTGGTCTGAAATTGTACAGAGCACTTCCAGGATACTTATAGTAAGAACTATGTTTTGAAACAAGTTAATAGAGAGAAGTGTGACCTATATAGTAGAAAACTGTGCTGGAGATCTGGCTTTCTTCCCCTCATATAATGAATACAGTGGTAGTCTTTGTTGCTTTAATGATCTCTGGGCTTCCCCAGGAAAGGAAGGGTAGGTGAGATAGAGCTCAGTTTTTGCTGTCACAGATTCAAAATTATTAAACATCTAATTATTAATATAATGGATATAATAGGAGGGGCACAGAGGGTGTCTGAGAGAGTGCAGTGTGAGCATCGGGCTCCTACTTGGGTACACAGTGTCTGGTATTTTAGATGGAAAATTCATCTTATGAAGAGGCACTGAAGCTATTGGAATGATGGAAACCAGGGATGAGAAGTAAAAGAGAATGCAATTATTCACAGGCTATGTTATATTTTGCTTTGTTCTCGTAAGGAATGTATCAGTTGAGCTTGGGTTTATCCAGGGACTAATTGATAACTCCAGTCTTGGTCAAGTGTGCACTGTGTGCGAGGCACAGTAGCCAACACGCTCCATGTTGCACCCTGTTGGATCCTCACACTGAACACCTTTCCTTCACAGAGGAGACATGACAGCGAGAGCGGTCAAGGGACTCTCAGAGCCAAGCTTCCAGGGCCTAGATTTGGTTTAATCATTTGCAATACTCCGGGGCTTTGATTTTTCATGCCCAGTATAGTTTTTTTTTTTTAATATTTAAAGCTTGTGACTATTTCAGAAGTTACAGCTCAAATGACTGTAGGGCCAGGTAGCCTGAGGACAATAAGGAGTGATGTGTAGGACTCAAGTGCTTTTCTGAATCCAAGGCATTTAAGCATTCAAATCTGGGATTATTTAAACTGGGTTCAGTGGTGCTTGTCTGTCGTCCCAGGACTCTGGGAGACTGAGGCAGGAGGATCCCAAGTGCAAGCCTTGCCGCCATTCCCAACACCATGAGAAAAGAGAGAGAAGGGGGGGATGGGGGCTCTTCACTCCTAGAGGTCACTTGAAAGGGACTGCTCATTTGTAAGTTTTCCTCAGGATAATTCAACCTGGACATCGGCTGTTTGGAATTTATTGCCTAGTCAGATGGTCTCAGTCCACTCATGGTGGCTGGTAATGGTAGAGGCACCTGGCGGCAGCTGAATGAAGCTGCTCACAGCATGGCCGGCAGGAAGCCAAGTGAGGGAGGCAGGGTGGAGCCAGCGTCTACGCGTGTCCCAGTCACCTGCCCCTAGCTCCAGTGCTCTTTCCCTTCAGGGTTAAGCTGCAGTGATCTGCCCCTTCAGGCCACATGCCCAGTAATGTGCCTCATGCCCATAATCTACTACACGCCCCTCATCCACCCCTCCTGACCAGGCCCCACCTTTCAAAAGCAGTGTTTCCATAGCTATTCTGCAACATCCAAACACATGAAGTTTTTGGGGGACGTTTCAGATCCAAACCATAACATAGATTTTTAAAAGAAAGCTGGACCCAGTGGCACAGGCCTGAAATCCTAGCTCTCTCAGAGGTTGAGGCAAGAAAATTGCTTGCTTGAGCCCAGCCTCGGCAACTTCGTGAGACTTTTTTCCTGTTTTATTAACATGTATATATGCTATACATGATGTTTACATTGAACTTCAGTATTTTGTGTACATATATATATGGCATCAGTTACAAATTCTTCCCCTCTGCCTTTTCTGACTCTCCCACCCCTTCCCATTTAGCTCTACGAAATAACTGTAACCTGAGTTTCTCATGTGAGAGAAGCCATGTGATATTTAACCTTCTGTGTCTGACTCACTTCACCGAGCATAATAGTCTCAAGTTGCATCCTACAAAAGCCTCAAAACTGCCTATCTTTATACACAAGTAGTATTCCATTGTGTACATACACCACAATTTTTGTATCCATTCATCTGTTGATGGGTATTTTGGTGTCTTGCACATTTTAGCTATTGTTAGTTGTGCTGCTATGAGCAAATGTATATATATCTTTTATATGATGCTTTTAACTCTTTTGGAAAGATTCCTAGAAGAGGTGTCGCTGGATCAAAGGGGATATTTATTTTCAGCCTTTTGAGGAATCTCCACACTGCCCTCCACAGTGGTCATTCCCACCAACAGTGTAATAGGGTTGGTTTTTCCCCACAGCCTTGCCCGCATTGATGGCTGTTCAAGTTCTTGAACTTAATGAGGCCTTGTCTCAAAATCAAAACCAAGAAAAGGGCCACAGATATAGTTCAAAATGGAAGTCCTGGTCTCAATCCCCAGTACCACAGAAAATAAGATTCAGAGGAAACAGAAACAACTATTTCACTCCTGAAACTCTGGACCCAAGTGTCAGCAGCACTGGGGCATTCCATACTCTCTCTTTTGGTATCTTGGGCAAATTGTGCACATGCTCTCTCTGATCAAGGGTAGTAAGTACATGTCCCAATCACTGCTGCTGGTAAATGACTTGCCCTGAGGACACCAGCCTGCTGCCTACCTACCACTGGGGACGCTGCTCAGGAACATGTGAGTGGTTCCATAATCACTGATGTGCCTATGTGTCAGCGTGAAGCTGGGGACATTCTAAACTTAGAGGCAATTTGGATCAGCCCTCGATGTTGTTGTTTTTGGAGAGCAAGGACTGTGGTAAATCTTCCACAGCTTATAAAACAAGCCCGGATGTCACCAGCCCAGACTCCAGCCTCAACGACATCTGTTCAGCCACAGCTGGGGTTTACAGACCAGTCATTCTCTTTTACAACTCGATTCCATTAATTATTGGTTTTTAAATTTAGGTTTCACTTGGCTATAGCTATATCATTTCATGGAGAGGGGTAAAAACTGGGTCAGCTAGTGGGGGTAAGAGCAGGAAGCCAGCTTGAGATCGGTTGTATTTTTAGCTTTATACTAGCCCAATGTTGGCATGGGTTTCCTCTCAGCTGGTTAGGTTACATGTCTACTTGATGAATAAGCTTTGCAGAAACAGCAAAAATTGTCCCCCTGTAAGGGATTTATTGTCTCCTTCATTTAGCATTTTTATGTGTCAGTGGCATGTGTTTTTAAAGTCTCAGCCAAAGTCTGTAGCCCAGCACTGCCTACATTTTTATATTCCTCTGGGCAGAACATTTTAAAAGAAAAAAATAAAAGTTCTTCGTTGTGTGGTACAAAATTTTTTTTTCAAGAATAATTTATTTTATAAAACCAGTTTAATAGGAATTCTCAAGAAATTTGACTGGTTTCGGGAAATGTCCAAACCGGGAAAACCATAGTGACTGCTAAGCACCACAGTGGTCCCACCTTTGTGTTCCAATGGGTCCCTATGGGCTAGCCGCTGAGCAGGTCACACCCTCGCGTCCCACAGCGTCCCTGTTAGCAGGTCGAGCTGTGGTGTTCTAGAGGGTTAGCTGGTGAGTAGGTCTTATTGTGGAGTCCCAGAGGTTCCTCCTGATTTAAACAGTGACCAGGCCACAGAGTATTCCCAAGGGCCAGCCAGTGAAAAGGTCACCTAGAGAGTCACCATGGGATAGTGAATGAAAAGGACTCTCTTCATGAAGACTATTTTTGTGACTGAAACTTTTTTACTAACTGTGCCTTTTGTCTCTTACCTTAATGGCTACTCAAAATGGTACTGTGGCCAAAAAGGCATTCTAATCTCAGGTTTAGTTTAAAAATTTAAGCCTAATTCACATTACAGAGAAACTTTGGGGTTTCTCTCCCTTGGAGATGCAGTGGAATACAAACCGTTCCCCAGTCCAGCTTATACATTAACATAGTAGACGAAGAAGCTAAGAATTAGATTCTGTTCTTTCAAATGAACCTCCAGGACTGGGTTTTTATCTTCCTAGAGCTTAGTGTGAAGGTGCTAAGTATATGTAGCAGAGAGTTAGTTATCAAGTTGCTACCCACACACTGACACACCTGCCTGGTGTTAAGGCCATCCCATGCTTTGTCTTTTCCTTTTGAACCTATTTTATTTTTATTCTGGTTAAAAAAAAATCTCTTATGGATGTACGTTAGATCCTTTCAACCAAAGCAAAAATTGAGATCTGGTGGAGTTTTCTCTTTTTCCTGCTGAAAGGCCTCATCATGTTAGAGTCTGTAGCCAGTGCCATCCCAAACCGCACTAGTTGGAGGGAAGTGCACCACTCCCTGTGGGCCTCCCAAAGTGCACCTTCCTGACCCACAGGTGGCCTCTGAGGAACAGGCTCATCTCAGTCATCACTAAGGATGCCTATGGCTTGGTGTCAGACATCCCTGATTAAAGGTAGAACAGGACCAGACCAGTTTTTGAAAGTAGATGACAGACTGAGGTAGGTCTGTTGTGTGCGTGTGACATCACCTTGGATCCATCCACACTGGGAGCCTGATAGGGCTTAGGCCCTTGTTCTTTTTACTCCCTGACCATGAGGTGAATGGCCATGCTGTGAAAAGTACTTCCATTGTGACATGCTATCCCAGGCCGAAGGCAGCAGGACCAACCAACTATGGACTAAAAAATCCCAAGCTGTGAACCAAAGTAAACCTTTTCTCTTTATATGTTGACTGTCTTAGGTAATTGTAATAGTAGCAGAAAGCTGACTAACATAATTCATGAACAAGTTTTAAAGTAAGCATACATTTTCACTTCTGTGGGAATATGTCTACAAGGGAATTGCTGAGTCATGGTAACTGTTTTGAGCCACCCCAGACTGTTTCCCACACTGGTTGCATCTACTTCTTTCCCGCTAGTAATATGTGAAGGTTTCACTTTCTCCCTACCCTTGCCATACTTGTTATTATATTTTCTCTTATCCAATTCTCACAACCCTATGGATAATCCAAAGAAAAGAATTCTGCTATTTTATACATTAAACCCTCCAAGTAAAGAAGAATTAAGCAAGAAGCCAAATGTATATTCATGCAGGACGATGAGATGGCCATGTAGTTCTATACCACACATCATCCAGAATGGACTCCAGTGTGTTGGAGTCCAACAAGCACGACTGGATGCCAGAGATCATGTTGCTCTCATGAAAGCCCAGAGATGGGAGATAAATCAAACACAAATATGAAGGTGGTTGGGAGCCAAGACAAGACCAGGAACCATGTTCCTGTGCTGGGTCCCAGCACATCTCTGGTCCTCTTCCAGCCCTGCCTATCACACTCTTCCCCAGGATATGGAGAAACTCGTTCATATCATAGGGACTCTGTTTCCTTCACCTGTTTTCCCACACAGGCCTTTTAGTGAAACAAACCTGCCTTAGTTTGTGTAGGGTGTTAGAGGACAAGTCACGTTGGAGCCTCAATTCCCTCAAGCTCCATGGGGCATTCCCTGCAAAATCTGTTCCACCCACTGTCCAGGTGAAGCCAATGTGGAGCCAATCAGGGCAGGTTATACATCACAGTGATGTATTTGGAGGCAGAATTCAAGTAGGCAGACTCCATGATGCTTGAACCTTTTGATAGCTCTTGTTCCTTATTTTTTTTTAATGGTAGTAATAATAGTATTGCTCACAGGATTGTTTTGGGAATTAGCTAGGGTAATCCCTGAAAAAAGTTTAGCACAGTGCCCAGTTCCTAGAAAGCCCCTATCTTAGTTACTTACCTGTTTCTGTGACTCAATGCCTTACATCCACAAAGTAAGAGAGGAAAGATTTATTTTAGCTCACAGTTTCCAAA
Organism: Ctenodactylus gundi; assembly: GCA_004027205.1. Lineage (NCBI taxonomy): Eukaryota > Metazoa > Chordata > Mammalia > Rodentia > Ctenodactylidae > Ctenodactylus > Ctenodactylus gundi. The sequence goes on from PVKB01002868.1 coordinate 139,868, forward strand.
GGTCTCAGTCCATTTATGAGTGGGTCCCACAATGGGGGAAACACAGGCAGAGGCCCAGACTCTGGAATAGCAGTTCATAGCATGGCAGACAAGAAGCCAAGTGATGGAGGGTGGGAGGAGCTAGCATTACCCTTCTGGGTCCTATCCCAGTAATCCGTCTCTTCCAGGTCAAGCCCCAGTGACCTGCCCCTTCTGGGTAAAGCCCTAGTACTCTACCCCTTCCAACTAGGCCCCACCTCTTAACAACACATGGTTTCACAGGTACACCACAATATATTCAAATACCTGCAACTCTTGGGAGACACTCCAGATCCAAATTGTGGCAGCCTCCAAAAAACGCTGACCATCATTGCAGAACATGACCTTGCTCAGATCACCAAAATCATCATGTAAGATTTACAGAAAAGTAAATGGATCTTCCTTAAAAAAAAAAAAAGGTAGACAAAAAGGCTTCACTCACTTACTTTAACGTTATAGGACACAAAACCCAACGGGTACAACTTAAAGGAGGTTTATCTTAGGTCACGGTTTCAGAGGTCTTGGCATATTCATGGTTGCCTGGCAATGGTGGAGGGGCTGGCACCGAGGAGAGTAACTGACAGTGTGGAGAAAGCAGGAACAAGGAGCCAGGGAGGGAGATACACCTTCCAAGTCACCCCTTGGTGACCCACGTCCAATGGGCCCGCCTCCTCACAGCAATTCAGCTTTGAGCTTATCTAATGAGTCCACCCGTAAGCACCATGCCTCTGTGAGCAGTCACCTTTCAAACAAGAAATTTGGGAGTATTTCGGACTTAAACTATAAAGCTCACCTGAAAGAGCAGGCCTACTAAGTAACTATTTGATCTAAAAGCCTTCATATTTTTAAGCTATAGAACATAATAAAATTCTGTTTGCTAAAAAGACAACCTTAGGGTGTCAACTTCCCATTCTTATACATTCTGACTTGACTTCTGCTGTGACTTTGAGCAACTGACTTTGGCAGAAACCAACCAGCGAGACCTGTTAAAAGACCCAACAATGGCAGGAGTCATGTTTTTCTATAGTATTTTCATCTGATTATCCAGATAAAACCCACAGGCTTATCATATAGGGACTTGTGTGTGTATGTGTCTGTGCAGAGGCTAGGTTATCAATGGGAAGTCAGAACCCAAGGCTGGCATCCTGGCCCTCCTCTGCCCTGGCTTGTGACTGCAGCCAGTGTGCTCAGGTGGCTCTGGGCTTCTCTGCCCTCAACGGGAGGTGGGGCAGAGGGCACTAGCACTTCCTATGTCAGAAGTTGTCATGAGGGCCACATGATCACCCAAGTATATGGCCCTGAGCACAGACAGCCCTGCTCTTAGTCAGAACAAACTGACAGATGGAGACCTAGAAGCAGAGTAGCCTGTACATGTAGGTAAAAATGTTGGACCACGTTTATATGGTGTGATTCCTGTCTCTGCTGTGCATCAGTTGCTGCTTTCCTGGAGTCAATTTCAGAGCCATCCTGGCCCGAGAGGTACTTGGGATTCATTTCACACTGGCTGTATGGGCTGAGCAGTTTCCTGTAGCTCACTACCTTTGTTCCTTGACTCCCCTGACAGGACCTCACACAGATGTCCTTAGGTCTCCATTTTATTTGGAAACCTTCAACTTGAAAAAGCAAAACAGAGGCCCTGAACACACTGCACTTGAACTTGTCAGCATTTATTGCTTCCTGTAGCTCCCTTTCTCAGGGTTGCTGAACACCAGGAAACACATGCAGCCAGCAATGGGCCTGGAAAACCCCCCCACGAGACCTAAGTCCCAGCAGCTGGATGGTGTCACTTCTTGGTTCCAGGTGGACTGTGAGGTCCTCGAGGCCTCATCACCCAGCATTAAATCTCCACAGGTTGAGTGTCTCCAGCTGTCCCGCTAAGTTAATTGTGCTACATTCACTTGGCTCTCATGGAGAACCAAGTAAACTTGTCTGCCATGTGTATTAGCTTGGGTTCTTTCAAAAGGCAGAATTTACAGAAATTATAACAAAAAGAATCTATCTGGAAGGCTTACAAGTCTGAGAACAGAGATAGTCCAAGATGGCGGCCTGCAAGTGTGAGAGCTGGAGGGTCTGATGGCTGCTCAGCCGCTAGGTAGGACACCTGTCTGGGACTACAGGGCAGCCAGCGAGTCTGCTGTGGATCTCGGTTGTTTGAAGAACAATGGTGAAGATCAGAGACCGAAGATGGTGACTGAAGATCAGCAACAGGTAGGCAGGCATAAGTTGAGACTAGAGCTAATCTGTCATTAAGATCTATTGTGCCCAACAGCGTGGCGGCTTTTGCAGGCAAATGGAAGAAACTTGAGAACATCATGCTTAGTGAAGTGAGTCAGAAGCAGAAGATGAAACATCTGATGGTCTCTCTGATATGAGAGACCCAGATCACAACTCCTATGGAACTTAAAACGAAAAACAATGTGAACCAGGGGGGTAGGATAGGGAGGGAGGGAAGGGTGGGTAGGGGGAGGGACAAAAGGAGAGCGGGAAAGTGCTTGTCACCTTGACAAGATACATAGGTGCACAAAAGCTCAACTTCATTGTAAACCTTAAATTTTGCGCTTATACATATCAATAAAATGGGGGAAAAAAAGATCTGCCATGTGTCCATTGTCAATTGTGAAGTCGAGAGCTTTCCTAGAGGAAGAAACTGTAACAATCTTTCTTCCTCCTTCCTTTTATACTATTTGAGTTCTAGTTGGGCCTCCCATATCTGGGTGGATGTTCTTCCCTCATTCGCTGGCCCACAAATCGCACTCACTCCAATCCAGGCTGGTTCCTAACTGCCAAATCCAGCTGGTTCCTAATTGCCTAATCTGGGTGAGGTTCCTCATTGCCTCAAATTGACATAATCTCTTCAATAGCCACACCATGTGTGAATCTAACCTGAGATCACAGAGACTTGCTCCTCCTCATGGGGCCAACCGCTTCTCTCTGGGGATGATTTGCACAGGAATCGTGTGTCCCTCTGTTTCTAGTCTCTGTGGCCATTTGGGGATAGCAGAATATTTCCCCATCCAATGAGGCTGGAGTTCAGAGCTGACACTCCTCTGAACTGATGCATACTCGGCCTTGCTTAAGAAAGGCTGTGAGCACCGGGAAGCCCTTGTCCCCACAACTGCATATACCAAGTTGGACAGACTGAGTTGACATGCTGTGGTGGTTGGTGAGAGTTTTCTCTTGATGGCGAGGAACATGCAGAGAACCTCAGGTAACATATAAGAGGTGGGGCTGGGGGCATAGGCATGCAATCCCAGTTCCCTGGGAGGCCAAGGCAGTAGGCTCATGCGTTTGAGCCCAGCATAGACAATTTAGTGACTTAGCAAGACATTGTTTCAAAATCAAAAGTTAAAAAAAAATACACTGGGAGTATTGCTTAGTGTGAAGGATCTGGCTTGATTTCCAGAACCAGAAAGAGAGAAAGAAAGAAGGAAGGAAAGAAAGAAAGAAAGAAAGAAAGAAAGAAAGAAAGAAAGAAAGAGAGAGAGGGAGAAAGAGAGGAAGGAAGGAAGGAAGGAAGGAAAAAAGGAAGGAAGGAAGGAAAAGAAAAAGCAGATTCAGACATTGATCATTGATTATGGTGTGATAGCCATCTAGCATGCAGGCTCTGCAGTCTGCCACTGGGAAACACTCATGCTCAGAATGCGCCTTGGCACCCGGTACCTGCATCTCCCCCAGACACTCCGGATCCTCTGTGGCCATCGCCCATCAAATCCTCTCACACACTGAGGTATTTCCTCATCCCCCACAGCAGCCTCACTTTTCTGCTTTGCCCAAGTCTCTCTTTCCTTTTAAAGCTCCCTCACTCATATCTGTTCTTCAGGAAGCATTCCTGGTACCTTCTTGGCAAGGCTGGTAAGTGTCCAACACCAGACTCTGAAGAGGGGCAGGAGGGTAGGAAGCCTGACTCTTTAACAGTTGAAGTTCTCCCAGAGCGGGTGATGTTGGTGCCAGCAGGAGCTCTGATGCCAAGCTGGTGAGGAGTGGCTCGTAGCCACCAATACCAAGTATTCCCCACATACACGTGCAAGGGCAGCAGTCACCGAATGAACACCTGGCTGCTCACAGGTATCCTCCATGTACTGTTGGCTTCATTTACAAAACAAACTCAAAGACAAAACTATTATGACTTCAGGACAGAAGCACTAAACCATGCGTGGGATCCTTTTGAGCATTCAGTCTGTGTGATGTGGACACATTCCACAGTTAGACGACCCTCAGGGTCCTCAGAATCTGAAGGGGAGAGGTACCAAGTTTCAGTGCAGGCTTAGTGCCTGGCCTGTGTCTGTGCTTAGTAAATTGGGGAGATTGTCTTTACAATAATGATCAGAACTTTTGTGGGGGATACTGAAGATTGAGTCTAAGACCTTCACATTGACTATATCCCAGCCCATTTTTATTTTTGGTTTTGAGACAGGAACTTAACTAACTTGCTGAGTTGCCCAGGGTGGACTCGAACTTGTGATCCTCCTTCCTCAGCCTCCCAGAGTGCTGAGGTTATAGACATTCACCCAGGGTCTGGCTTTGTGATTATGACTTTAATGGAGCCTTATTTGACACCTGTGGATTTGCCTCCATGACCCACCTTTCTTTCCCTATCGTGAACTCTCTAAAGCTAGAGATTAGGTCCCTCACCACTGAATTCCGAGCAGAGATTCCCAAAAAATCTGTTGCACATACCTGGCACTGGGCGGGTGTCTATGACCTTGGTCTTTATATGGGTTAGACCTTTGGACAATTCACATCCATGTCAACATGACGGCCCCATACCCAGGACCAAGTGTGAGCATTCACTGGAATGGAGAGAGCATTACCTTCAACTATCACAGGAGCCTACTGCAGTCACTGTGAGGGCCGGAGTCTGTGACTCCAGGGGATCTGGTTTAAGGACAGTGGCCTCTTGTTTAAGGGGATGGTGGGGTAGCGAGAGAAGGAGTTCTGTGTCCTGTTTGAGGAACAAGGATCTGTGACATTAGCTCTGCTCCAAGGTAACATACCTGCTGCTCTCTGTTCTCCACAGTTAGGACATTGTTACTGACATCTTTCTTCCCACTAATTGGTTGTGTGTGTGTGTGTATGTGTGTGTGTGTGTGTGTGTGCACGCGCGCGTGTGTGCGTGTGTGTATGTTTCCAACAAAGGACAAGATCCTTGCAGGCTGCAGCACTTCCTCAGTCTAACGTGGAAAGCATGTCGTGAGTGCTGTTGTGGTGCTGTCCTGCCTCAGCCTCCTTGTCTCCCTGGAGAGCTAAGGGGTCCTGTCATTGCCATTTATAACAACTCTGAGCCTTCAGCCAAGAGGCCCAGCCTGCTGCTAGCCTTCTTCTTCGGGACCTCTGCTGTGCTGTCTTCTGGAGTTTCCCAGATGCCCCGAGGACTTGTCCTTTCACACGGAACTTGGAACTTGAGTGATCACCCAGTGCTGGACTCGACTGAGTCTTTGGGCCAGCGTCAATGAGCCATGAAATGTCACCATGAAGGCGAGCTGTCTGCTCAGACTCTGAGTCTCCTGTGTGCCCAGCCCCCGGACTGGCAGAGACACTCGGAAGTGCACTGCCGTGGCTCCTGCCCCGAGGATGAGCAGGTGCTGGACGCCTCCACTGCATTTAATGAGCACAGAATTCGCCAAGACATCAAAATAAAATAAACTAAAATCAAACACCAGTGAGCTGCCTTGGATACTTTATTAAATTGTTGCTTTAGTTATTTTTTTCCACAGAATTATTCAAAAACATCTTTTAGAAAAGCAAATTCTGCTCACTGCTGCCAATTTTTATCCTCTGCAAGTTTGGAGTAACAAAGCTAACACACCCTGGCTTTTTCCTCAGGTTCAGGACTCTGAGGGCTGGTGCCTGACATTTTTGCTAAAAATGACATTATTCAGCTGGTCAAGTATTTAAACATTATCTACCTTTTAGATATGATTTTAAATTTTGGGTATTCCAACACTGTGTAATACATAAAGACTGATATCAGAGGAAGACAATTATTTTGTGGAAAAGGGTATAACAAAGTTATCATTTTGAAGTACAAGACACATGGAATTATTTTGATAAGGGTATTTTACAAATCTGTCTCTGTAGCTTTGTTCGATGTTACTGTTGCTGCTACCTACCAAGAAATATGAGTTGACAGTGAATACCCCCTGTGAACTAATCCCGTGGCTGTTGTGATATCTTGGCACGTGCGGATTTGAAATTACTTTGAACACTTTTTAAAGAAGGTGATGCCAGATCCAATGGTGCAGGACTGTAACACTAGCACTCTAGGAGGCTGAGGCAGGAAGCCTCAAAATCAGAAATATAAATGAGCTGGGGCTGTAGGTCAGAGTGAAGGCCCTGTGCTTGATCTCTAACACACACACACACACACACACACACACACACACACACACACACACACAAAGAAAGTGAACAGATAAGTGGGAACTCTTATCACTGCATAGTTGTGTTTTTTGGAAGACAGAGCTCACCCAATTGTTTTAAAGAAAATCAAAAGTATGCCAAGCACCACGTGCGCAGGGCCCAGGGATGGCAAAGCTGTCCCTGACTGAGGTTTCCCATCCACGGGGTGATTGCTCAGGCAGGTCCTGTGGGGAAAATCCTAGTCAGCCCGGGTCGTCCACCAGGCTAAAAGTGCCACGCGCTTGCTGATTCTGCTGGTCGGGCTGAGGCAGAAGCCGAGCTTGGAGCAGCTTGCATTTCTGCCTCTGCAGGAAGGCACTCAGAAGCTGGGAAGGGCCTGCAGGCCGGGGAGGGCGTGGCCCAACGGCATTGCTGGTGCCGTGTTGGCTTTGGGGAGACACCCTGGGTTTCCTAGGGTGACGGGTGAGTGCTGTGTCCATACACGCAGCCCTCCTTTTCTTACACACTAAAAGGTGGACCTGGTGGTGCAGACCTGTGATCCTAGCACTTGAGGAGGCTGAGTCAGGAGGACTGCAAGTTTGAGCCTAGCCCAGACAACATAGGGACTTAACAAGACCCTGTCTCAAAAGCAAAACTGAAAAATAGACTGGAGACGTAGCTCAGGGCAGAGTTCCTGGATTGCGTTCTCAGCTCCATGCACACAGACACAGGCCTTCATCTCTATTGATAATAGGCCTTAGTCTATTCGTATGTGGTATCTAGTCACATGTGTGCTTCAGGCCATTGCGTATGCGCCAGGGAAGTTGTCACCGAAAACCTGGTGATGGCAGCAATCTTCAGACCAGAGAAGGTGCCATGGACATTTCCATTTGTTCAGTGTCCTCAAATGTAAGGGTGAGTGCTAGGTTTTGGATCTGGAGTGTCCCCTAAAAGCCTCGTGTGTTTGGATATAAGGGGATGACTGTGGAACTGTGTGTCATTGGGAGGTGGAGCCTCTGGAAAGGACAGATGCTTGGGGTCTGACAACCAGTGATGGTGTCAACTTGCTGAGATTGGGGGGTTGCCCAGGGCAGAGCTTTCAGGTGTGGGTTGTTGACTTGTGGGCTAGGAAACAGGGCAGGGTTAGCCATCCTGGGGCAGTGCCACAACTGGCAGCTTCAGCTGGGTAAATTAAGGAAGAAGGAACATTGTTACAGCGTCTTCCTGGAAAGCTCCAGCCTTTGCCTGAGCCTCCAGGTTTCCGTTTCTCACCTGCTCTGCTGGGCTTCTTTCTGCAGTGCTGCAAGCAGCTCTCCAGCCTCTGCTGTGTGCTTTCACTGTTGCTGACTACCCTAGGAATGGACTGTAGGAGACCTTCTGAAGCTGTGAGCTAAAATAAATCTTTCTTCCCTTGAATTGTAGATGTAGGAAAGTTTGGTCACCACAATGAATAAGTAACTAAGACAGTGAGCGGAAAGGTTGGAGGGAAGGGAGACAGCCTTGCTAAAGATGGCAGGGCTCCTTCCTGACATTCAGAGCACCCTTCTAATGCTTTATAAACTCCTTTACCCTGGACCTCGAGTAGGCAGTGTAGAAGGAAAAGGGGGAGAGGGGGGTAGTAATTGGATTTTCCCTGAAGGATGATTTAAGTAAAAACATTGTCGATCCCTTTAGTCACAGGTGCCCTTTGGGTGATTTTGTGTGTGTGTTGGTTTGTCAAGAAATAGTGTGTGCATCTTGGAAATTAGAGACCCTTGAACTTAGGTGGGGTCTTTTGTTTGTTTGTTTGTTTGTTTTAGACAGGGTCTTGCTCTGAAGCCCAGGCTGGTCCTGAATTCACTATGGAAGCCAGGCTGGCCTTGGAATCATGGCAATCCTCCTGCCTCAGCTTCCTGAGTGCTGGTATTACAGGCATGTGCCACAATGCCCCGCTTATGTGGTGCTGGGGAGTTGAACTCAGAAACTTAGCATTTCACAGGCAAGCACTTGAACCACTGAGCCATTCCTCCAGCCCACCACCTCCCCCCCCCCCAAAAAAAAAACATTTTGAGGGGAAAATTTGTTTCAAATCTGTTAAGCCTAGATGTGAGAATGTGGTAATAAAAATATTAAACATTTTCAAAGATTTAACAGCCACTGTTTTATCATTTAATAAGAATTATCACACTTAAATAGTTAAGGTACTTTTTAATTTCAATTTGAGGTAAGAAATTTAGGCTTTGGTAATTGAGTATTGTTCTGAAAGTAATGGGGGAGAGAGAGAGACACAGGATTTGACCTTTGAGAAGCTAGAAATAGACACTTAACTGCAACAAATCAAAAATAAAGAATGCAGTATTTAGGATTATATTAACAAGAATGATTACTCTTATTTGTGAACCCAGGCTCAGTAATCAAAGGGGCTCAGGTGTTTTCAGTTTCTGATTTTACTACAAATATCAAACACACTGTGGTGCAATTTTTAGCTGTTCTAAGACTAAACTTCCATTGCTACAGGATGGAAGAGACAAGAGGACCTAGCTAGTAAGTTGTTAGGAATTAAGTGAGGAAATGTAGTGTAGTGCCAAAGCTCAGCCATCATGATAGGAAGTGGATTGTGCTTCTCACACATACTACTTATAACCCTCTCTGATGTTAGGCTGGGGGAGCATTCCCATCGACCCGGATCCTTGGTCCATTTCCCCAGTGCACCTGCAGCAAGAATAGCATCTTGCTCCAGTCTGGATCCTCAGTACCTGACACATGTAAATGAGCAGTGGTAAGCCCTGGCAAGGTGACCTGGAAGACCACACCAGGGGTGGCACCCACAGCAGGGGGACAGCACAGGTTCCAGTTCAAGAAGCTTCCCCAAAGCATGCGAGAACTTTCAGAAAACCAGGTCCCAAAACGCAGGAGCTGAGTCCCAGAGAGAGTGTAGTGTTTCCCATGTGGGGAAATTTGAGAACAACCTCATGTGTTTAGAGTGTGACAGTGGGCGTGTCCCGTTGGACAGGAGGAGATTCAGCTTCTGCTCTGCTCCCCTTTCCCCTGCAGATTTGAGCCCCTCAAGACACACAGAGGTGAACCCCTTCCACCTTCAGTGAATGTGTGAGATTAGAAGGTGCGCATAGCTGGTAGGATACTGAGGTCATTAACAAGTCAAGACATTTGATGAAAACACAGGGAATCAGACAAGATGCTTTAGTACTGCTCATTATCTTTAATCAGGCTGTGGTGTTCATTGTAGAAGTATACCATGGAGATAGCTCCTGTGCCTTAGGGGAAAAAAAAGACTTATCCAGTCTGTGGCTTAGCTCAAGCCTCCAGACCTCACAAAATAAGTATGGTGGGATGGGTTTCCCACTGAGAGGCAGAAATGAAAAAATGTAAACCTGAAATAATTCAGGAGGGCGAGGCTGGGAAAGAAGGAGCCTCCTACCAGAATGTTGAAAGCACGACCCATATTGGAGTCATTATGGTACCACAAAATCCGAATATAATTTAGACGGTTTTGTAGAGGGTAGATGGCACTGTGCTATGTGAGCAGGAACTGCAGACATGGACCGCGTTTTCAGAGGAGGCACCGCTCCAGGTCAGATGTGCCCCTGGCATTGAGAGATGGAGGAGAGGACGCTCGCTGCGCTGCTGACGGCGGGCCATGCTGTTCTTTAGATGGCATCACAAGGCAGGCTGGCTGCAGCATGTACTCCAGGGTATTCTCTCCCTGATGACATCATAGCTTACTGATGATAATGCAAAATAGGCCTCTTTACACTCTGTCATCAATATTTTGTTTAAAATGCCAATGCGATGGGAATAGAACCTGCCGTGGTTTTCTTTGGCCCCTCTTTTTAGTAATGCTTTTCTGATTCCATCGCTTTTCAGTACTGCACTCTGGCATAAATGTTGGTATTGCAGACTACTGTACGGGGCTTTTAAGGTACAGAAACATATATGCCAGATTTTTTGTAGAAATATTTCCTTTTCACCTTGAGAAAAGCATTAAATGTTCTATTTGGCAGCTCTAAACAGAGCTGTTAAACTCAGTTCCACCAGTGGATTTATAACCTGTAATTGTTACGGCCATCTTCCTGTGGCAGTGAAGTTTTGCCCAAAATAATATTCCATCTCAGTATCTGATAGGGGGCTTGCTTGTTTGTCTGTTTATTTAGTTGGGTGCCCTGGATCTAGTTCAGGCCTTGTGCATGCTAAGCACCTCTACTGCCACTGAGTAGCACCCCTACCTCTCAGTAGAGCAAATTAGAAGTGGGTTGTTTCCATATCTCCCAGGTTAGGAGCTGAGGGCATTGCAGAGCATTTGAATTCCCAGGACAGAGTATAAACACCTCTACTGACCCTCTGTCTCCTTGAAGTTCTACACAAAGTTCTGTGTCTACTGTCCTGCATCCAAAAGGGCTGTAATTGGTGTGAGTCAAAATGTGTTTAGTTGTGGTGTCGACACATCTCTCTGCTCTGTGATGCTGTGCAGAAGTCCAAAGCTGCCGAACCTTGCATACCTTAGGATCCGCCCGAGAGCACAGAGCTTTTCCTGGTCACTCATTCATTCTGTGACTATTTCCTGAGCATCTGCTGGTGTTCTAGGTGAGGCTTTGGGCACAGCACCCCAGTGAACAGAACATATCTGTATCCCACCTTTGTGGCTTTTAGCCTTGCAAGCAAACATCACATGAAGTTTAAATAAAGCAAAGTATAATGACAATTGGAATCTCACTAGCTGTGTTTTGATCGCTCCATGTTTATGTGTTATGAGTGGGATATCCCAGGTATGGAACATTTTCCCATTGCAAAGGTCACCTGGGGAAAAGAACATTATCGATTGAGTTAACTTCAGCCCTTTTTTGATATCTAACAGCAGAGTATGACACTGACTCTAAGTCCTGTCGTGGTGTTGGCACCAGCAGCCTATGTTTCCAGTATCCTAGCATTGGCCTGGCCTCATTTTCAAACCCAGACTCTCGCAGGACCAAGAGTCCTTCTCGAAGAGTTTTATGTATCTACACACAGGGAAGGAAGGAACTGGCACAGGTGCTGTGGGTGCCTCTTTGTCGTGGTCTAAAAGTGTCACCAAACACCCATGTATAAAGGCTTTCCCCCCTACCTATGGTGCTGATAAAACCTTAAAGAGGTGTGGCTTAGTAGGAGGAAGGTAGTTAGAAAGAAGTGGGGGTGTTCTCTAAAGGGAATATTAGACCCTGACTTAGCGTGTCCCCCACCCCCCAACCCTTTTTGCAGTGCCTGGGATTAAACCCAGGGCCTCATGCCTGCTAGGCAAGACCTCTACCACTGAGCCACATCTCCCTTACCCCTTTTTTGAGACAGGCTTTGTTCCATACTTGCCCAGGCCTGTAGCGCTGGGATTACTGGTCTGTAAGGCCATGCCGGGTTCCCATGTCATTTCTCTCACTTTATCTTGCTTCTGTGCTGCCACGGGATGACAGCCTGCTCTGCTGTCTGTTGCCACCACGATATGTTGCCTCCAAGCACCAAGGCCAAGCAACTGTCAGCCGAAACTTCTGAAACTGTAAGCCGAAATAAACCTTTTCCTTTTTTTGTGGCACTGGGGACTGTGCCCAAGGGCCTTTACACTGAGCTAAGTTCCTTGCCCATTTTTTATTTTTGCTCTGAGACAGGGTCTTGCTAAGTAGCCCAGGCTGGCCTTGGGCTTGCCTCAGCCTCCCAGGGTGCTGGGATTGGGGGTCTGCACCACTTAGCCCGGCTTCTTTTCTCCTTATAAGCTGGTCACAGTGATGGGAAGTTGACTAACGTGCCCCCAAATGCCCTTGGGAGATCAGTCATCATCACTTATTCCTTCCCATTGGACTCGCACTGGCCTCCATGTCCTTCTGAAGATGGCATTCTGGGTCGGATCTCCATCTGGAGCTGGGATGTGGGTGAATCCTCTTTCCCTTCCTGACCCCTGTACAGACCTGCTTTTCACTTTCACTGTAAACAGCTTTGATGAACAAGATTCTTCCTCTGAAGAGGGCAAGAGAGTGAGGAGGGCGGGCTGCTCCTTCCACGTGGGCTGTGGGACTTCTGTTCTGATGCCCACCAGTACCCACTGGACTCCAAGAGCATCTTCAATGAAAAAAGTAACAGCACCTAGGTCTGTGGCCTGATGACCCAGAATCCTAGAGCTGGAAGGAGCATTGGCACAGCATAGAATTTTGCTTGTTTTTTTTTTCTTTCAACATGCATTTACTATCTTTTATAGATACTATTTGCTCTGAAAAGGAAAAGCTTTATTGTGTTCTGAAAGGCTTAACCATTGCATTCCCTAATATTGAACTTTACAATTGCCTGGGAGAGCCAGGCTCCATCCGTGGAGGAGGGAGACTTGGATCTCCAGACTTAATTTTTGATTGAATATTCATTTTACAAGCTGGGAGAGGAAGAGACACTTATTTTTAACATGTTCACCATGGTTCATGTGAGAAAACAGAGGATTATAATAGGAAATGCTGTGTGCACAGGGTCTTATCAGGGCTCGCTTACAAGGCTTAAAGAAGTTTGTGTCAAAGGTCAGATTTGATATATGAGCCATGGTGCCTGCTGTCTGGACTGAGTGATGACCATGGCTGGTCATTACTGTTATTAGTGACCTTCAAAGGCAAACACAGGCAGGAAGTCACTGTCTGTGGGGGCAGTACAGAAAACAAATACACTGCAGTTCCCATGATCTCAGCCAGCAAGATGCTCAGGAAAGAATTAGGACCCTGTTCACGGTGGCCATATGCCCAATGCCACGGCCAGTCATATACAACTAGTGCTGTTTTCTTGTGCAATATTCTTCTTCCACGGGGTTGAACATATCTTACAGCCATTCTGATGGCTTCTGGCTGTTTAAAAAAGGGAAATAATTCAACTACACCAGAATAGGAGCCAAGCAGAATATGGTGCACAAGTTGTGCTGAATAACTTTTAAACTTCCCTCGTGTATAGCAAATATGAACAAGTACTTCAGTAGACATGCTTAATATTACCTGTACATTTATAAAGAGACTAAAGAATTCACCCTCAGTTTTATGTGTGACTAATGTGGTGTTTATATGAATAATAAGTAACATTCAAAAAATAAACAGTGAGTAAAACAATAATCATTTTCCTCATAATGTTTGCCACTTCGGTTCTCAGCTAGAGTGTGTTTATAGTTATTTAAGTTTCTAGCGGGCCCAGCAGCCTGTTATCACAGCACTCGGGGAAGCTGAGCCAGCAGGATTGCTAGTTTGAGTCCAGTCTGGGCAATTTAACAGCCTAAGAAGATCCTGTTTCAAAATCATGATTAAAAAATGGTCTGAGGCGGGCTGGAGGAATGGCTCATGGGTTAAAGCACTTACCTAACAAGCCACTAAGTCAAGCGCTCGGTACCAGTTCGATTCCCCAGCACCATATAAGCCAGGCTTGGTTGCACATTCCTGTAATCCCAGCACTTGGGAAGCTGGTACAGGAAGATTGCCTTGAGTCCAAGGCCAGCCTAGGCTCCATAGTGAGCTGAGGATGAGCCTGGCCTACAGAGCAAGACCCTGTCTCAAAAAAAAAAAAAGAAAAGAAAAGAAAAGAAAAAGAAAAGAAAGAAAAGGGAAAAAAAGAAAAGAAAAGAAAAGAAACAAACAGAGAAAAAAGGTCTGCGGATTTAACTCAGTGTGGAGGACCTGGAGTTAATCTCCAGCACCACACACACACACACACACACACACACAGACACGCGCGCGCGCGCGCGCGCATTTCAAATGCATTTACCCAACCCACTTTGAGTTCACTAATTACAGAGGTGGTTTTGACATTTCTATGACTGAATGTTTTTTAGAAACACACACATGGAATCTATGGAAACTGATGGTTTTTATTTAAAACCCGCCTGCCCATGTGCTGTCCCTGGTAGTCCTGTCCCTCTCTGCATCCTCCTCACGTGGTCTGTCACGCACTCTGGCCTGTGGTGTCCAGCTGGAATTCCCCTGGGAAGCCTTCCACTCAAGCCCATTTTGTCTCCTGGTGCCTCAGATGGTGCCCTATCCACCTCCCTGCCATGTGTTTGTGGAGATCGCCTGCGCATGCCTGTGAGACTCAGCGCCCTGCCCTTGCTGTGCGTTAGCTCCCATGCTGTCCCTGGCCCAGGGGGGACCCGGAGCCTGGCCTGCAGGACTTCCAGTCACGGGGCCACGCCATTTCTAAGGCTTGTCCTCTATGCATCCCCAGCTCCCCTTTCATTCTGGGGAGCTGAGTTTCCACGCGACATGACCTCTGTCCATCATCCCAGTGCTGGCAGGCCACTGCTCCACTTCAAACAGTGAGCACTGTCGGCTCCTCTGTCCCTCCTTGAAAAGGCAGCTCAGTTCTCATCTCCTCCCTTTCATTCTGGCTTCCGTTCTCCTGTGAATTTCACCTGGTGTTTGACACAATACAGCTCTCAGTACACATTCCAAAATTGTGTTTTGTGTTTGTCTCATATTTCTAACAAATGTAAGGACAGATTCTTTTTCATTCCCATAGAATTAAAGCAACTACATGTATATTTATACATACATAATCCTTTGGGAGTTGTTTAATACTCCATTTATTTTCATAATGTCTCACATAATTACAGACGTTCTTCCAACAATTGTATATTTGTTTGACTCGTTTTTTGTTAAGAAACTATACTACCTGCATTTTATCTACTCCTGGATTTGTAGGCTACCAGAGATGCTCTGAAATGACGGTAGCATTTGAGAAGGGAAATGGTGAGAACGTAGGTAGATGTTGGGGACACAGGGGTACAGAGATGAGGGAAGCGTAGTGGAACCCACCCCAGAGGCCCAAGGGGAGGAGTCCAAGGGGCCACAGGACGGTGGGAAGCAAACCTAGTTTGAGTAGCCACTACGGAAGGGGGGGGGGGGCACCTCGGCATTCAGCTTTTTCTGCCAGAAGCAGAGTTTTCTCACTTAGGAAAAGGAAATTACAACTCATTTTTTTTTTTTTTGAAGCAACATTGTTTTAAAAATTAAATTATATTGTAAAAGGGAAGGAAACATTCAGCTATTGGTAGTATGCATTTCCTTACCCCTGGTAGTAGAAGGGCCATCGTGAGATAAGGGGAGTCGAGCCTCAGGTGGGAGCTGGACTTTAGGGTGAAGCAACTGGGGGAACCCTAGTGCCGAATAGCTAGCCTTCTCCTGTGTGTACTTAGCAAATACTTGGTGATAGACCAGCTGGCTCATAAGGTAAGTAAATACAATGTGAATGAAGACTAGGCTTTTGGAAGGTGGAGAATTTCCTTCCCTGCAGAGGTTTACCCAATATGAGGGTTCAGCATCCAAAGACATTGTGGCAAATTTTTGCCTGGACGCAGTGAGTCAATTATATAACTTGTAAAGGATGTCACTCCTCCTGTGTTTTCAGTCATCCAAATCCCCTTTCATAAGTCTGTGAAGTGCCCATCTCCTATCACCCCCGGCAGCTGTCTGTGAGCTGTCTTCCCTTTAAGCCCTCTCTTAGGAACTATTGCAATGGGGACCCTAGCTGTGCAACTTCTAGTGTTCTTAAAAGCCTGCATCACCTGGGCAATTTAGCAAGTTGGCAAGAAGTCAAAAATTAAAACAAACAAACAAACAAACAAAAAACCCCTGAAGACAGAGCCTAGTGTGAAAAACCCTGGGTCCTGGGCTCAATCCCCAAGAGCAAAAACCAAAACAAAAAGAACAAAAAGCTACAACCTAGATCATTTAACCAAAATAAAGTGTACCTCAGAAACACAGGAGCATCAAAAACACTGGACGGTGGTTTCTAAAACACAAAGAAATGATTTCCAAAACACTGGGAAATGGTTTTCAAACATAAAACATCTCATAAACACTGGAAGATGATTCTCTCTGAGGGTTTGTGTTGTATCAAAAATAACTTTTCTCACATCTCCTACGGTTTGGACTGTGCCTCTTCAAATATGATGATGAACAAAATGGATTTTTACTCCAAAATAGATTTTTAAACCAGAAGTGATTTCTACCGATGAACCACAAACATGTGACTTCTCCCCCAGTTTTCTTCCCCTCAACTCCTACCCCCCTTCTGCTTTCTCAGTGGGCCTGTTGTCATTGGTTCACCTCGGCCTTGTAATCAGTCCACTTCCTGATTCCCTTCCTTCGCTCTCTACTCCCAACATATATCTTGCCAACAAATTCAATTTGCAACAGTAAGATGAATCTGCTTCTCTGCTTTCCATGCAAATTTTTGCATATCACAAAAACTGTGTCATTTCATTTCCCTTCAGATTTTTTGGGTCCCTGGATATCTTAATTACCCAAAGGCAGTTCATTAGCCAGATACCTCTGTGACCCAGCCCTCGAGGCCCGTTTAATAACACAGTGCTTTCATTAAGATGTTTTGAATACGTGCCTAACGAGAGTATCAAGAGTGTCTATCTGCATAGATACGGGGCAGACCCATCAATTGGCCCATTCTTATGGCTTGGTCATTTTTAACTCTGGCCAATAAAACTGACCAGAAGCAGGAGCACTCTACTCCTGACACTGCTCAGCTGCAAACAAAGATGACCTTCTCTGTGTCGGTCTCTCTCAGAGTTGCTGTGCCCCGGGTGAAGGAAGGCATGCTGCCAGCCCTTTAAGGAATGTTTTCTTACTAAATTTCTTGAAAGACACCATCTTCCTCATTTTAAGGGCCAAATTGTTGGAATAGTCAGACCTTTTTGATTATTTAGATGGGAGTGGATAACAACTAAAAATTAAAATGAAAACCAATGCTTTTGTTTCTGATGGCTGTCAGGGAGCACAAGGGTCTGAGAATGAAGCACCCTTCCTGTGTCCCTCTGTACGGCTTCTCCCCACCGCGTGTGCTTTTAGAAACTAAAATTTAGCTTTTTCTTTTCTTTTTAAAATATTTAGGTTTTTAATTAAAAGGTTTTTTTTTGTTTGTTTTTGTTTCTGTTTTTTGAGACAGAGTCTCAACTCTGTAAATAAACTCACTGGTGTAGCCCAGGCCAGCCTTGGACTCAGGACAATCTGTCTGCCTCAGCCTCCCGAGTGCTGCGATTACAAGCATGCACCATCATACCCAGCTTTATGTGGTGCTAGAGAATCAAACCCAGGGCCTTGCACTTGCAAGCAAGCACCTTAACTGTGCCTATTTCTTATACTTCTTCCTTTGTGATACTGGAAATTCAGTCCAGGGCCTTCACACCGAGCTACGCCTCCAGCCCATTTTCTTTTTTGATTTCAGGGACAGAGTCTCATTCAATTGCTGAGTTGCCCAGGCTGAGCTTAGACATGTGATCCTCTTGCCTCATCCTTCCTGAGTGCTGTGCCACCAGGCCTGGCTTGTCTGTCTTTTTAAAAGATAAATCTTCCTTTCAAAATTCAAAAAACTGTCGGACTATGGCAATTTTTTTCAGCTTAATGTCTTAACTCATAGATAAAGCTTTAAGTCAATTACTTTCTACATTATTTCCATTGAAAAGAAATGAGAAGGGTGTGGGAAGGAGAAGTCAAACTATCCTTATTTGCAGATGATATGATTATCTAAATGGAGGACCCCAAAAACTCTGAAACTCTTGGAAAGAATAAAAAAATATTAGCCAAATTACAGGCTACAAAATCCATACTAAAAAATCAATAGCTTTTCTCTACACTAACAGTGAACTTACTGAGAAAGATTTCAGAAAAACAATTCTATTCTCAATAGCACAGCATAAAAATAAATACCCAGGAGTTTACCTGTAAACACTCTGTTCCTACATCTTTCTCAGCACGACAGCCTATTTCCCTCAATTATGGCATCTTTGCTGCTTGCGGCAGATCCCATACGCGCGACTACTCAAAATGATGCTGCTTTGTTACGTACTATTTGTGTTAGTTTATTACGGTTCACATTATTAGGTACTATAGTTTTCGAAGTTTTCTGACCAAAGAATGTGTTTCTTGTGTGTGGCAGGGGATGAACTAGGAGTCAACCCAGGGCCTCCCCTCTGAGCTATACTATTTTCCCAACCCCTCATTTCTTTGTTCATATGTCTGTTTCTAAGACAGGGTCTCATTGAGCTGCCCAGGCTGGGCTCAAACTGGCAGTCCTCCTGCCTCAGCGCTAGAATTACAGTTTTCAGAAAAGAAGCCGAGGCATTTCTTTAGAAGTTTCCTAATAAATAAATTTGATAAAATATCTGTAAAGCTCACTAAAATATTTTATACCATAAAAAGAATTTTTATCACGTGTTTTGAGTTTATTCGTATTTTGTACTATATCATCAGCCTCGGTGACATGTCCCCTTTCTCTTGACACCCCCTGTGACAGGTCTGAGGGGGAGGCTCTGTGGGTTACCTATCTCTAGAATGGGGCTCCGCTAGTCAGGGTGCTCATCTGGTTGAGTCCCTTACCTGACCCTGACGCCATCTTTCTTGGTGTTATGACTTGACTCCCGGTTGTCCCCACTGATTCCCACCTGCCCCTCCTCAGTCTGCTGTGTCTTGCTCTGGAAACCCCTAGATCCAAGGTCATTTACTGGCTCTGAGAGAATCTTTATCTTTTCTCACATCTACTCTGCAACTGGAAACTGTGGCTTAAATTTAACCTGAAGCAGAGCCGGGTCTTCCCGCCTCCTGGCCTGCAGGAC
>PVKB01002868.1:158922-242259 GCA_004027205.1 Ctenodactylus gundi
CTTACAATGAACTTGAGTATTGTGTGCTCCCCTCTATCTCATTAACGTTGCACCCCCCTTCCATTTGTGCCCCTCCCCCCCCCCCCCCAGCTCATTTTAAGATTCTTTGGTGATTTTATTCATCTTGTGTCTTTCTGTTCTTCTCAAGGGCGGATGCGCTTTGTCCCCGGCTCAGGCCTGTTCCCTCTGCCTGCAGGTCCCTGGTTGCCCACAGTCCTCTCCTCCAGGCATTCTCCGTGCTGCCCCACCTGTGCCCCAGCCCCACAGGCCTCTCACTTCCACTCCCCAGCCTCTCCTGCCTCCGCCCTCCGCCCTCTGCGGTTGTTCCAGCACCGCCCGGCCCGCCCAGCTACGCACCCACAGCTCGCTGACCGCTGTCATCACGCGCTCCCCATGCCACGTCACTGGCCTTTGAGAAGTCCTCTGTCGCCTGTTATCCCTTCTCACTGTCTCTGGAGTGCTTCCTTGCGGCTGAAGGACGACCCATGCTTGTCTGTGTTGCAGGTTACGTTCTGTATCCCCATTCCGCTCCGAACTCAGGACGAAAGGCCGTGTCCGCGTCGCTGGCTGCCGCACCCCAGCTCAGTGTCTCCTGCCTGGGGGGACTCCACAGGCCCTGGTGTGTGGATGGCACCCTCCCCCACCACCTGCTTCCTCGGGGCCTTGCAGCAAGAATCGCCCCTTTATCTGCCACTGTTTCCTTTTCTGCTGTCCCTTCCGTATTTCTGAACTTTAACCAGTTCTGTTTCAGTAACGTCCCCAACTATCCATGATGTTGTGTGTGTCTTGCTTTTTTTAAAGCCCTCCAGACTTTAAATTCTACCAGTCACACTGTTATCTGCTCAGTACAGACCCAGAGGGAAGCTGAACACCAGCACGTGTGAGCGGCACTGTGACTAACACACACAAGGTCCTGGAAGGAGAAGACGGGATCCATTTCATGTTTCTGAAAAAGCTACTGTAGTCAAGCTGGGTGTTCAGCCTGGGGGCGACAGTTAGCAAGAAAGCTGAGAGTCCTGCTGTCAGGGAGGCTCCAGAGCCAACCACCTCCAACTAAACAAGAATCACATGCTGCGCTAAGATCAGCGCAGGAGGCAGGAAGTGTGCCTGGCGGAGGCGCCCGGGGGCAAGCAGCCCTCGTGTCTCCGCTGCACCCTCGCTCCCGTCACTGAGGTCAGGCCTGGTGTCTTCTGTTCCATTATCTCAGGATGTTTCCCCCTCCATCTCGCACCCTGCTCCTCAGAGAAGACATCTTTGTTTTTCTGAAAGAGAGTTGGAGGGAAGTGCCGGATCTTGTTCTCATCTGTCAAGCCCATGATCACTGGCTGTAGCAGGAGACACCAGTCGTAGGGGGAATCCAGGAACTTCCTTCCTCCCTCTTTCCCTTCCTTCCTTCTCTCCATTCGCTTATGCAGTGCTGAAGATTAAACCCAGGATCTTGGGCATCTACTGCCAATTTCTTGTTAGATTCTTTTTTTTCCATTATCTTTTCCTTGCATTCCAGAATGTAGCAGGTGATTAGAGCACAGTGATGGCATAGTCTCTGCCACCAGCCACCAGGGAGCCTGTCTCGGTTTGTGAAGTCATGATGCAGATACTTGGGTTACCCAGCGAAATAAATACTACATGGGTCAGAGGTGAGGAGCCAGGAACTTGGGGACCCACAGTGGAGATGGGGCCACAGAGAACTTCCCCAGGAGGGGAAGCAAACCAGGGCTGGAAGCTGTTAGGAGACCAGGGAGAGGAGAAGAGGTGTCAGGGTGAGCACCGGGAGTGCAGGTTCCAGGGCCAGTGGCTGGGGCACCATCACTGACGCCTCAATGGGATGAGAGAGCAGGGTCCGAAGGAGACAGATCTTGAACTCTGTTTTGTCCACGTTGAATTTGAGTGACTATCTCGAGCCTTACTTTTCCTACAGAAAGTCTGCCCAGATATCTGACTCTGCTGTTTATTCTGAAGCCAAAAGATTGAATAGTGCTGCTGACTTCATGTGCTGCAGCTAGTGCTCCTGCTCATACTTCTTGTTGGCACTTACGTCCCTCTGTCTGGTTCTTTAATGGCCAGGTATTCTAAATGAAGACATAAAAATCCATGAAGGCACAACTTACATGATGGGTTTTGCTTTTTGGTTTTTTTTTTTTCCAGTACTGAATATGCAATCCCGGGCCTTCACCTTGAGCAACACCCCAGCTCATTTTTTAATTGCTGGTATAGAGACAGGGTCCTGCTAAGTCACTAACTAAGTTGCCCAGGCTGGTCTTGAACTTGTGATCCTCCTGTCTCAGCCTCCCAGAGTGCTGGGATTATAGGCCTGTGCTTCTAGGCCCAACATTGACTACTTTTGCTTAGACAACTGATAACACTTGGCAGAGCACTGCATGAGGTAGTGGCACATATGGAGTTCAGGGTCACTAACTGGTTTCTTTGCAAATAGCTGCATTATGGATTAATTCACTAGCTGCCAAAATTCATCAGACAGCCAGTGTCTTCCAGAGCCACAGGACAAGGCAGATCTATTAACAGAAAGCATGTTGTATGTGCTAGTCCCCACCCGGAGCTGTGCAGCCTCCGCTACTTTCCTTGTTAAACAGTATTTAATTGATCCTCAGAGGAGCCAGGGGTGATAGGCCCAACAGTGTTTCCTCTGAAACGTTGTTCCATGTGAGCTTTTTGTTCCATTATGGAATAGCACCTCAGAGGTATCTTTAATAGAATCTGATAGTCCTGTTCTGCTCTTTCTTACATTAGGCTCCAAGATTTCAGTATTGAAAATGCAGAATTTTATCTTGCCAGCTGTTTGATTTGATGTATGTAAGGGCAGAGGCGCTGAGCTGCAAATTTATAGCCCAAATAAATCTACATTAGAGACGTGCTGGGTTGAGGCCAGTGACACGTGGGGATGGCAGAGGGGCTGCTCACACTGGAGTGCCTGTCACAGAGGTCACCTCAGGGTGCCAGGCAAATGAATCCTACAGTGCTGGTTTGCTGATGTCCTGGGGCATCAGAGGGCATGGCAAAACCATTGGCACCTGACATATGCATCCTCTGTAAGTCATATGGCCACAGTAGCCACTGAAAGTACAAGGGTCATCTGAAAGGCTTCAGCGGGTATGTACTAGACTCTTGTTTTAATGAACAGAGATGTTCAGGCCACGTGCAGGAGACCCACCTGACTTGCAGGGTTATGTGAGGGCTGGGAATGAAAATGCACTGTCTTAGTTACTTAGTCATTGCTGGGATGGAATACCAAACACCCACAGACTGAGGGAGGAAAGACTGACTGTATCTCATGGTTTGAGAGGGTCTCACACAGTCCATTGATGGGTGGCTGGTAATGGTGAAAGGACACGCCGAGGCTAGTTGGAAAAAAAGCTCTTCACAGCATGGCAGACAGAAAGCCAAATGAGGACGAAAGATAGAGCTACTCTTCTGGGTGCCGTCCTGGTGATTTGCCCTTTCCAGGTCAAGCCCCGGTTCCGCCCCTCCTGACCAGGCCCCACTCTTAACAGCATGTGGTTCCAGCAGCATTTCACAACATCCAAATGCATGAGGCTTTTGGGAGACATTTCAGATCCAAACCATAAAATGCACTTTTTTTTCTATTTTTCCAGCCTTTATTTGGCCTCTCAGTTCTTCCATAAGTGTCCCCCTAAGCCACTCCCTCTGAGCCCTGAATTTTATAGCCAGACCACTTCCCTGTCCTCTCTCTGGTTTCAGGTCTTCTCCAAATGCCAGTAACAATGTGTCGGTGGTGTGTCGTGAAGAATTTATTGGTGCTCCAGAAAGCAGCATGATAAGCCTGTCTTGAAGACTTGTAAAGTCGTCCCTCTGGACTCCCAAGGTGCTCAATTGGACAGCTTATCTGGAGATGTCTTGCTTTTTGCAACTGCATTTGCCAAGAATGTCTCATAATTATGTGCTCAATTTCCATTTGAGCAGCTGCGTCTGAATTCCTTAAAAGGCCTCATATTAAATATCTGAATCTAAGGTTTCCATTGTGTGCTGGCCAGAGCCATCACTTGATTAGAGGAAACATAAAATGCACAAAGATACCACTTAGACTTTGATTTTTATTGTGCAAATGTACTTCAGTAACATACCCTCTAGTATCCTGACCCATCTGGTTTTGTTCCTGCTGTACTGAACCTCAGTACTTTGGACGGAATTGCCTGATTCCCAGTTTGCTGTACCATGGTTGCCGGGCGTGGTGTCTCCTTTTGGCCTCTTTCTCTACCCCAGAGGCAGGTTCCATCTGAAAGAAGAGTGCGCAGCATTTTGTGGTAAGTCCAAGAAGTCTAAGTTGGCAGTGCTCTGGGCTGTGCCCAGGCCTCTTCTCCTCACCATCCTACAGGTGGCTTGGATGTCCCCACAGACTGATGATGCTGAGAAAGAGACACACTGTTTTCCACGTGATCTCTCTGAGGCTCAGCCTGCCCCTTGCCTCTCTTAGAATCCCAGGGTCTTTCCATCCATGATCACCCTCTGTTCACAAAACACCAAGCACCCCATGGCCCACTGTCTGCATAGATGCTACCCTTTGGTGGCTTATGAGGTCGGAGCCTAGAAAGAATTGAGGCCAGCTGGGGCAGACTGAACTCACATAAAGGAAGAGGTGACTTGGGGTTAAATTACACTTCCGTCATTATCTCTTGGAGTTAAAAATTCATTTATTCCAACCACTGAACCAATATTGCAGAAAATACTTAAAGGAAACCTGGAAAGTGAAAGGGAGACCAGCGACACCAATGACCCCGGCTAGAGGAGAATGAGCTGAGAAAAAAGTATGTTGGTAATTTGTGAAATATGAGTAAATAAGATATGAAATTTAAGAAGGAATTATGAAATAACTAAATTTGCCTTCACGTCTGTCACTTTAAGTATATTTATGTGGTATAGATTTGACTTCATTTAATGTAGCAATGTGATATAGTTTTAACTTTGTATTGTTGTAGCAACTCGCTTATTAGGTCACTAACGAAAGATTATCCTAAGGAAACTGATTGATGTAAAGATAACCTTGTGAATGTACAAATATGTACCTTCCAGTGTTCAGCTAAGGCAATTGAATTTTATGTATCCATTTATTTTTTCTCTTTCCCAAATTAACCAGTCTTTTGAACTACATGCTTGTAGTTATTTTCTAATGGGAACTGGTGGGTAAGGCCAGGTGTAACAGTAACAACAAAGATACAGGAAAATATGGAAAAAAAAAAAAAACTTTTGGTGAATATCCCAATAAAGGGATTGGTTGGATTCAGAGAAGAGATATCAAGATCTAACTACTGCGAACCCATTAGATGAATAGGAAGCTTAGTTAGAGTGGTGACTTAAGTGAAATGACTTAGGTGCAGAAGATTAATATGTTAAACACTGTGTGGTTTCTCTGACTTGGAAAACCCAGAACACAGACATTCTTTGGATCCATACAAAGTGATAGCCGGAGCCAAGGGAAGGGACAGGGAGGGGTGGGGGGAGGGTAGAAAATGGGCAGGGATTGTAAAGTCGATGTGATACATAGATGTATGAAACACCCAAATTCATTGTAAATACTATGTATTACATCTGTATATTAATAAAAATAGTTGGGGGGGGAATAATAGCTGTGAAATAAAAACCATTCCATCTTCCAAAAATAAAATTCATTTATTCCATAAATCTTTGTCAAGCACTTGCTCTGTTCTTATTCCCATACTAGCCCTGGTGCACAGGAGTGATCAAAATAGACCAGGACACCACCTGGAGTCCTAAGTGTCCTAAGTAACCTCCTTAGCGGCGGGGCGGGAGGCACTGTGAGGAGTTTTCTGAGGGAGGGAACTGAAGGCCCCACCAAGACACACTTGAGGTTGGAGACCAGGACTGACACTCAAGAGAAAGGATTCAGGACCCACAAGGGACTAGAAGAAGTAGGAAAGAGATTGATGCATGTAGGGGTAATGGCTACAGGTAGGCAAGGATCACAGCAGAAACCTTGTTTCACAGCTTGGACTCGTTGGAAATGACCATTCGGGAAATCAGCCCCTTTTCTGCGATACTAGGGATGGAGCCCAAGGCCTTCACACTGAGCTACATGCACAGCCCATTTTTGGTTTTGACAGTGAGGCAAGCGCTCAGCAACTTGCTAAGTTGCCCCCACTGGGCTCAAACTTGCAGTCCTCCTAGAGTTCTTCCCAGCTAGACCTGGCGAGCCATTTAAAAATGACCTTGTTGTCTCTTAGACCCAATGGAAGAGTCTTGACCGTGATTGGACAGTCTGTGCTCTCGGCCCAGTGCGAGGTGAGCAGGAGCCCACAGCGTGGAGAACCGTTCATGATGCTCAAGGCCTGTCGCCCCTCAGGTCCAAACATTTGTCACTCCAGAGACGAGACACTTGAAAGGCCCCAGCAATAATGTCTGAGAACATGAATAATTTAAAGAGCAGGAAATCATGTAACGAATTTTAAAAGGCAACCTTGCCCGTGATTAGAGACTCATGATGTTCCCCTTATGGCAGCATCTAGCCGTCACCGTGCACCCCAGCCGATGGCCTGGGTCGCTGAGACTGACGAATGAGGGCAGCAGGCTGGCCTCCTGGGATGAGACCATTACTTTTTAATGGATACAGTTTAAGCCTAAATGGCCACAGATGGCTCACAATGCTGTTTCCTGCTTTGGGTGGAAGTGATCATCAGCAAGAAAAGTGTCTCCGGTGGCCACGCTGATCTTTGTAAGCAATATTCTAAACCTCTTTGTGCCCACAGGAAACCAGGAATAAACACCACCCCCCATGGGTAAAGCAGGGTGCTAATTGCTCTGAAAACACAGGAACTTTGATGATGACAAATTAGAACTCTGTAACTCTTGACATTTTAAGTCCTTGGTGTCAGGAAGACAAGTGATCAGAGCTGCTCATTTAGAATAAAATTAGGCAACCATCAGGCTTCCTTCTTCCTTCCTTCCTTCCTTCCTTCCTTCCTTCCTTCCTTCCTTTCTCCCTTTCTTTCTCTCTTTCTTCTTCTTTGAGAAATAAAAGCCAAGAGATGCACACAGTGTTGGGATCACATCTTTAGCAGTTGTGTGCAGAGGCAGGGAAAGCTGCAGCTTGCCTGGCCCGTGTGTTAGCCAGCCTCTCAACCTAGTCAGAATCAGGCCACATCTACGCCATACCCAGCCTCGCCTAACTGAGCCCCTTCTAGCCCCAGAGACTCAGCCACATGCACTGCTAGCTGGCTTTCTATCTTGTGCAGCCTGTGGAGCTATATGTA
Source organism: Ctenodactylus gundi (assembly GCA_004027205.1). Lineage (NCBI taxonomy): Eukaryota > Metazoa > Chordata > Mammalia > Rodentia > Ctenodactylidae > Ctenodactylus > Ctenodactylus gundi. Next base: position 166,164 of record PVKB01002868.1, read on the forward strand.
GTCCAGCCATGGCCTGCAGAGCTCAGACTCCTTCCCTGCCCAGCATCCCTTCTGCAGCTGGCTCCTGGCTCCTGCCACAGCTCAGTGTCCTTTCGTGGCCAGACCTTTGTGTCTCTGTGTCTCCCCTTAGCTTCACGTGCCTTCAAAAACTTACGGTGCTGCAGACCTCATCCGTCTCCAGCTCTCTGGAGATCATGACCTCCCACTGTGGAGACCCTCATCTCTGGGTCTCACCTGTGCTCAGGTCTCCCTTGCCCAGGTCTCCCTCATCCCCAGGTTTTACTTGTTCCTGGCCACACCACTCCTTTGCCAGGGATTCCCACTGTCCTACCCCAGCAGGCTGACTTCCTCATCCTTGCCACTCCTGCCCCTCCCCAGCTCCCAGAGCCCTTCCCTACCTTGGTCATAGCTTCCCCTGTGTTTGCCCAGCACGCTGTACTGGACAGCTCTGTACTAGATAGAGAGCTGTCCCTATAGGCCAGCCCTCCTGCAAGCTTCTGGCCCTGAGCTCTCCGTGCCCAGCTTGCCTGTGAGAGAGGCTTGTGGGGCACCTACAGGTGCATGACACCCTCTGTTTCCTGGCCCTGGCATCGTGTAGAACCACCAGATCATCTCCAGATGGGAGTCGGTGCCATGCCACGTAATTTTGAGGGAGGACAAAACGAGGGATGGGCTTCCATCCCCCTTGTGTCCCAGCATTTCTAAGAGAGGACATTTCCACACAACCCTCCTTTAGGAGGGAGTGTGGTCCATGCGTGCTGGGACTCTGAAACCTTGCAGAGATGCATCATTAACTGCATAAGACCTCTTGTCTCTTCTGAAGGACACTCACTGTTATGGTTTGGATCTGGAATGTCCCCCAAAGCCTCATGCATCTGGATGCTGTGGATTACCCCTAGATTTCACCTGCTGTTAGGAGGTAAAGCCTGAGGGTGTAGAGGATCACCGCGTGTGGGGGAACACTGAGGGTGTGGCCTGGAACGATATAGTCATGCCAGGCTTCTCCCCAAGGGGATCCTTCCTGCTTCCTGTTGTGATACTGTGAGTAGTTTTTCCCCGGCAAGGCCTCCACCAAACCCTCCCACCATTGCCAGCCACTATGAGTAGATTGAGACCTCTGGAAACTGTGAGCTACAGTGAACCTTTCCTTCCCTAAGTCGTAGGTGCCAGATGTTTTGCCCCAGTGATAGGACAGTGACAAAGGCAGTCATCACACCTGCTTCATACGAATGTTGAGATATCTAGCCATGTGTGTTACACAAAGTATCCTGGCCATGTATCTGTGGCTGAGTGGGTGCTCAGTGAGTCCTACATGCCATCTCATCTTCCCTGTCATATTTCCAGGTACAGCCACTTCATTTCTACTGACTTGCCCTACTTTCTAGACTTCCCACCCGAGTCCCTGTGTCTGAGCCGTTCGGGTGTCTGGCGTTAGCCTCCTTGGCACAAGGAAGAATGATCCTGTTGCATAAATTGTTCCATAGAATTTTGGGAAAATCTAAAGATAAATAGGTGGCAACTGTGCTCCAGTTAAACTTTTGGAGGGGCAGAAAACGCCCCAGTGCCTGGTCAGGACTTCCTCCTCCTTCGTCCTTGTAGCCCACAAAACAATGTTATTTTTGAGCACATTTCTATTCTTTCTCTTGGTTCTTTTTTGTTTATGGTACATGAAGACAGCAGAGGTTGTTTGTAATTCTAAATTTAGTTGAGCTGCCAGGCAGTGGCTGTCCCTTGTTAGCGAAGAAGACATAGGTCAGTACTCAGGTCTGCCCGGCATGACGGGTCTGGCTGAGAGACCTGCAGGCTCAGAGCTGTGCCCAGCTTGCTAATGTCCATCTATTGCCATTAGACACACAGAATCCATGGATACCAGCATAGGGTTAGGTTGCTCATCAGGACCTGCTAGACACAGGGAGTGATACCCAAAATGATATATCTGATACGTATGTTACAATGCAAAGTCTTTCCAGCGGTGTAATGCATATATATCCATATATGCTGATGGTAAGTTATTTCCTGAAATACAGTAGAATCTTGAGAGTAATGATAGGCCAGAGCTTAGGGAAGAAAAACTGCAGAGTAGGGTATTCGGTGAACCCCTTTCTCTAGAGGCTGGTTTTCAGTTGATGTTGTTTTCAGTTTCCCTTGCCAAGTAGTTAATGTGTTTCAGTTTCCTAAAGTTAGTAAAGTAGCTCCATTTCCTCTACCCAGAGGAAGTTCCAGGTTTTTCCAGATAGGAGTACATAAAGAAGCCAATCATTGAGAGCCAGCTCATAGCTCAAGCCAATCATTGAGAGCTATCTCATAGCTCCACCTGCACCCCCCACACTTGATTTTTAGGGGGCCGGTGGAGGGGGGGTATATATAGGGAGATCTACAATGAGGGGATAGCCACTGGGGATCCTTCCTGGCTTCTCAGCTAGGAACTTTCTTTGTTTATTTTTCTTTCTCTAATAGAAACCAACTTGGATTTCCTCTTGTCTTCTAGGCCAAGGGCTTTTCTTTTCTCTTTTGTTTGGCTCAATAAACCGTGCTTGAATTGTTCGCAGACTTTATCTGCCTTATTCCTAACCATGTAAGAGTCTGTTGACCTGGGAACCTCCCTTCTCACGACTCCAGTGGGGAAAGGGGATTTGCCTCAACAGGAGCAGCACCTTTAATGTTCCCACTCAGTGGAGAGAACCAAACAGCTATGGCACAGACCTTCTGACCTAAAATTAAACAAGAGTTACTCTGTTGTTTGTTTGTTTCAAAGTAATAAAGTCATAGTTGTGGAACTAATGGAAAGTAGACATAATAGAATTACTGCCTTTCAAATTGAACTCCTGTTTGCTATTTTCATAGCTCTGGTTATTATCAGAGTACTATTTTTAAAAAAACAAGAAGAGTTGGTGAGTCATTACTGTATGTATACAGTGTATTTTTACCAAGAAGTATTAAACACATATGCTATGAATATAAAGACAAAACTTCCAAACGAAAGCTTCTAAGTTGGCTTAGGTTTCATTGAAGGAGAATGTGCATTTGACAAATTAGAGACATGTTTTTCCAAAGAAAATTAGACAACTACTAGATCCTTTATATGTTAAGAGTATAAACAGCCACAATGTGAGAGTAGAAGAAAATAACTGTATAATGAGGGATTAAATTTTGACAGTTCTGAGCTTCCTCTGTCAGGGAATGGGGGATCAGCGAGGTGATGAGGCCAGTGGAAGGACAAGGCCATGGAAAGTGGTCCGGCTCCATCCCCCAAGGGCCCAGGCTGTGGTGTCAATGGCAGGTGCGCTGTGTTCCTCCAGGAATCCCCACATCGGAGGCAGCCTGGTCTTGCCCCGCCCTGCCTATTCTCCCCATCTGATGACACACGGCTCTGTAATGGGCTTTATCTTAGTTACTTTTTCATTGCTGTGACTCAATGCCCGACACCCACAACTTAGGGAGGAAAGATTTATTGTAGCTTACAGTTTCAGAAGGTCCCACTCCATTCATGGGGTAGGCAGCTGGAAAATCATGGAAGCACATGGCAGGGCTGGAGCGAGGACAAGGCCAGGGCCAGAGCTCAGTGGCAGAGACCCTCACCACATGGTGGTACCCAGAGACTGCCTGGGAGGAGAGGCAGAACCATCATGGGCCCCTCCAGGTCAAGGCCAAACACCCGCCCCTTGCGGCCAGGCCCCACCTCCCAAGCCCAAACAGCAGCCGTAGGAGCATGAGGCTTTCCAGGGACACAGATCCAGACCACCACAGGCTTGATGCCATAGAAACGTGCTCCTTCCACTAGCAGTGTCACACTCAGCTGTGGCTCTCCTTCTTCTGTGCTGGATGTGTTGCCTGCGTCCCGGGAATCTGAGGTTTGTCGCCTCGCTGTCTTTTCTTTCAGTCCAACTTGTTTAAAATCTTCCGGCACGTTATTCCTCCCCTCCCCATCTTGCCCTGCCTTCACAATGAGCTATGCCCAAACTGAGCATTTTTTATTTTTAATTTTGAGACCAGGTCTCCTTAAGCCATTAAGTTACCCAGGCTGGGCTCAAACATGCCATTCTGCTGCCTCAGTTAGCAGGGTGCTGGGGCCACAGGACTGTGTTACCAGACCTGGTGAAGCCTGCCCAGGCCCATTATGGTGCAGCAGGGATTAAACCTCTCTGGAGGGTGTCCTGGAGACTGCTGGGAGTTTGAAGCACACTCCACTTTACACCGTGTAAGAACTTGCCAGGGTGAGTGAGTTAGTTTTTTAAAGAAGCAAGACAAAATACAAGAGGAACAAATTTCTATAGTATCTATATTGGTTTGGGTTCCTTTCAAAAGACAGAATTGACAGATCTTAACATAAAAGGATCTATAGGAAGGCTTACAACTCCAATGAGAGAGGTGGTCCAAGATGGCTGCTCAGCCAAGCAGTAGATCTCCCACCAGGACAGCAGAACAGCCGATGAGGTGAGAATCTGCTGTAGATCCCAGGTGAAGATTGGCAACTGAAGATCGCTGTTGACTGAAGGGCAGCAACAGACAGGCACAAGTCGAGACAGGAATGAATCTGTGCTGATGACCTGCGGCGTCCATAGACAACGGTGAAGGCAAGAGCTTTCCCAGAGGAAGAAGCTGTAACAATCCTCCTCTTCCTCCCTTTTATACCGTTGGAGTTCCAGTTGGCCCTCCCACATCTGGGTGGGTGCTCTTCTCTCATTGGCCAGCCCACAAATCACTCACACTCTAATCCAGACCAGTTCTTGGTCCCCAGTCTAGGGTGGATGACAAATCCCAGTACTAGCAAGTTGACATAATCCCATCAACAGACACAGTATCCAAGTCAATAAGAGTATACGAAGCGCCTACTCTGCATAAGAGACCAAGAAAATGGAACTCCTTATTTCATGTACTTATTTTTCTGTGGGTAGCTTAGTGGTTTTTGGTACAGACTATAGACTCATTTGAAACTAAAACAGAAAGGAACCAGGTGTGACATCACATACTTGCAATTCCAGCACCATGGGAGGCTGAGGCAGGAGGGTAGCAAGTTTGAACCCAGCCTGGTAGCACTGAAAGAGAAAGGATAGACAGAGGGGAGGAAGGGAGGATTTTATATGTGGAAATAATAATATTTTTTATTTTTAAAAGCATTCTTAAAATTTCTCTATCCATGGAGTCCAGTTGTATGCCAAACGATCCTTTGTTAAGCGTTATTTCCAGGACGCTTCTGAGCACTCACAAGGGAATCCTTGGTCACAACTCCTTCCTTTTCCAGAAGGACATGCTAACATCCATAAAGGATTCCCTGGAAGATCAAAGTAACTGCCAGGGTGAGTGTTTACTTCCTCCAAGTCGTGCACTGAAGTTGAAATCCACAGCTCTCCTCCGTGGCCACGTCTTGCGTTGGGTAACTCGGGGTCATCGGACTTCACTGCGCAGATCGCCGCTGGACACGGGGGCCTCCCAGGAGAAAGTGGCCCCCCCTGCTCTGCCCTGTCATATTAGTGCTCCTTCTATCTGGCTCATGCCATCTTGCAGGCATTCTCTTGGCAGGAGAGGCACTGCTGGTAAATCCAGAACAGTGGACATGATTATGCACTTGGTCCACCCCATCATCATCAGAGCCTTTCCAGTTCCTATGCTATCTTGGAAGAGCAAATGCCTACAAAAGTGGAACACCATTTCTTTTTCTTTCTTTCTTTCTTTCTTTCTTTCTTTCTTTCTTTCTTTCTTTCTTCTTTCTTTCATCTTTTGCAGCACAAAGGCTTAAACCCAGGACCTCCTCAGGGAGCTACATCTGCCACCCTATTTAAATTTCTTTTATTTTGAGTAGGATCTCACTAAATTGCTGAGGCTAGGCTTGAACTTGTGATCCTCCTGCCTCAGCCTCCCAATAGGGAATATGCCCCGTTCATGGTTTTGCCCTTGGCTACTGGGTCCTGCTGTAAGCATCTACCCTGCTCTGGTCCCACCCCCAGGGAGCAATGGGCAGGTTTTACACAGCTCTTCTTAGATAGTATGTGGAAACTCAAACTCATGTTATTCTCATGGCTTAGAGTTTCATGTGCAATTGGCTGGAACTGATATGACAAACATATGCTGTGTTGGTCATAAAAATGACCAGTGGCACTTACTGGGGGCTTCCTCTGTGCTTGGGATTGTGACAAACCCATTATGAAACTTGTTGATATCTCATCTCTCAGAAACTTGATGCTATGTGTTCTATAGTGAGAGAGAGAGAGAGAGAGAGAGAGAGAGAGAGAGAGAGAGAGAGAGTATATCACTGGAGATTTAACCCAGAACCTTCACACTGAGCTCCATTTAATTTTGATTTTTGAGACAGGGTCACTAAATTGCCCAGATTGGGCTTGAATTTGTTATCCTCCTGCCTCAGCCTCCCAGAGTGCTGAGATTCTTCATTTCAATGGGCAGGAGACTGAGGCCCAGACGCAAGGCCCTGTGATATGTGCCCTGTGTGATGCTTTTCAGAATATCCCTTTCCATGGCCATCAGTCTAGAGTGCCACTTCTTCTGTGAAATACAGCATTGTTTCATGTGCTGTTATGCTGGTGTGTCGGTAGACACCAGGCTTGGTTGAGGAGTCCAAGTGTGGATTCATTTCCCTCATCCTTTGTGACAGATAATGAAACTGAAACTTGGTTTGCTCCCTTCTCCCCACTCCCACCCCACCCTCCCACTCCCTCCACCCCTCCACCCCCACTGCTTGTTTGTAAGCTAACGACCCTAGGCTCCATGCTTACCACGGAGACTCCCTTGGTATTATAAACAACAAAGCTTGTGGAGGCAATGGCTTTCAGTCACATGGTGTGAGGGAGGTCAAGGGTTAGAAACACTGTCAGGATCTCTGGGGAGCAGTGGGGAGAAGGGCTGGAGCAACACAGGCCCCCTTCCTATGGGCCAGACACCGTGGGGTTATGTTCACGTGATTTCATCGCCGTCTTCTTTTAGCAATTGCTATTGCAGAGCTCCTGGCTTCCTTTCGTGACTGCGGCCACAGCACTGAACTCGCACATGTGCACTTTGGGAGCGTGCTGGCCTCCAAAGAGGAAGCTAGGAAAGTGTTTGAAATGGAAATGTCTTAAAAAATGATATCTTTTTCCAGTTGTACTTTGGATTTCCTTAGGATTTAATGTCAAGATGGAAATTGAAAGCCCCAACTACTTTCTTTTCAACCAGAAACACTATATTTATGAGCATAGAAAAGGTCTAGTTAAGAGACAATGGACCTGGTGTTTTGGACTGGGTGCCTCAGCCATGTGTCTGTCCTTTCCCTCTCCACCGTCTCACAGCGGCAGGAGTCTGACACTGCAGGCACCCAGCCCCGGTAACATGGGTGAGAACGTGATATTTGACGACTTTGAACAGAATAATGAGGGCTTTTTTCCTTTCAGGTTTCCATATATATTTTCTTTCTGGGTGTGTGTCTCTAAGGGCCCCAGTTAAGGACCAATTGTGTCAAACATAATTCAGATAACCAGGAGAGCTCTCCTCCCCCAGACTCCCACATAGCCCCAGGCTCCTGAGCAATCGTTCCAGCACCTCCCTGAAGCCTAGGAGGTTGTGCCAACCCTTGTTACTTGTCCCTGGGTACGGTCACAGCCTGAGTTCCTCCTGACCTGTAGGATTTGTGAATGTGCTTCTCTTTCTCAACGAGAACTTTCTCCACTTGGCGCGTTCCCTTTACGTAATTGTCAACAAATGAACGTGGCCAGGTCCCTGTAGGTGCTTCCTTCTTGCTGCCAAGTGCTATCCAGCTCCAGCCATCAGTTCAGTCTGAGAACACCTGTTGTTACTTGAGTTGTGTCCACATCCTAAGCCCAGAAGCCCCAGACTCTCCACCAGAGTCCATTCACCCCTAGGGCAGGGAATCTGGCCTCACAGTGGCTGTAAAGCCTGTTGGTCCACATGAGCAACCTTGTGAGAGGCCAGAGCCTGCGTGTCCTCATGTGCTCAGTCTGCCAGAAGGTAGAGGTGGAGATATTTTAAAGCCGAGGGTACGCGTGTTAGCTTCAGCATGTTTTCAGTTTTCACTGCGCAGTATGTGGTGGGTTCAGGTAGGTTATTATCAGCAGGACTGAGGTAGGCCCACCACCTGGGGCTCCTGTGGGACACGCATCACAGTGGCCCTTCTACCCTTCCGTGGCTGGGTCAGGATGAGTGGTTGCTGTGCAGGCTGCATGATCCTGTGGACGCAGGGAGGAAGAAAAGTGGAGATCATAAAGGGACATAGAAAAGCAAATTTGCCTGTAGGACTGCAGGCCTGGACCATGGTGAGGGGCATTTTTTCAGGTGGGCCCAGGCACACGGGCCTGTAATCCTAGTATTCTCAGGCTGAGGCAAGAAGAGTGAAAGTTCAAATCTAGTCTAGGCAACTTAACAACTTAGTGAGACCCTGTCTCAAAATCAAAACTAAAAAACAGGTAGAGAATGTAGCTCAGGGTGAAGTCTGTGAGCTCAGTCCCCAATAACCCCAAAAAATGAAAGAAGAAAGAAAAAAGGGGGAAAAAAGGCTTTTTCTCCTTATGCCTTGCTGGATTTTGAAATGATGAAGTTAACCTGGGCTTATGGTGTCACTCGTAAACTCTCACATTTGCATGTGCCAGATTTGGATCATCTAAATAAGACAACCAGCAAGGGCCAAATCTTAATTTGTGAACAAAACAAAGCAAAAAATAAAAAGAATCTATAAGCCTTATTTTCTGAGCCCAGAGCCATCATCAGACCTGAACCCAGGTCACTAACCCCTTTGAAATTTAGGCCTGTTGCAGTTCCTGAAATCTGGAATGTCATCTTTCTGTGTTTGGTGAGCTATCGTCTTATTTACCTCTAGATTAAAATTAAGAAACTCCTTTAGTTCTCTAGACACAAGTTAGAAAAATAAAGCTTTGGTTTACTTTCATTTGGGATAAAAGTGAAGTACTTTCTCATCTCCAGGGCAAAGTATAATGCTCCTCTTCTCTCCCCAGTGCCTAAAATGCAAAAGAAAGAAGAAAAGAAGAAAGGAAAAAGAAAGAAAGAGTGGAGGGAAGGAAGGAGGGAGAGAGTAAGGAAGAAAGGAGAGAAGGGAGGACGGGAGGAACTCAGCATCCCAGACTGGGATGGCCAGAGGACAAGAGCTGTGATTTTTTTTGTATGACTTTCCTCCAAAACATTAATAACAAATAACAAAACATGTACCTATGTGAGTGCACACACACATGCATACACACATGGACACACAAAAGCACACACTACATCACATTACGTTATCTCCTTCTAAAACCACAGCTGCCTAAATCTCACTGCTTTCCTGCCCAGTAACACGTGTCTAATTCGGTCGTCTCCCCTGGAGCCCAGAGCCATGTCCCTCACTGAGTCCCTCTCCTCTGCTGTGTTGTTGAACCCTACAGGACCATGGTCAAGATGCCCCACCTTCGTCTTCTGCCTTCTTATCCTTAGGCTCAGAGGACATGACTTTCTCTTAGGCAAGCTGTTATGGGTTTTATCTGTGGCCAATAATTTAAAAGTAAGGGAAAAATATTACATCTTCTTTGTTTTCCTGTAGCTGCACAAGACTCCCGGCCTGCTCTTAATGGCTAGTGCTGTACCTACAAGAAAACCTCTGCCGGCTGACACAACTAAAGTGCTGGGGAAATGCACCAACTTGCCTATGTGACCTACCAAGCTCTCACAAGGAGCCTGAGATCAGCCTATGCCAACGTCCCACCCCGACAGCTTCCGTTAAACTCTGTATCTATGAGGCTAGTACAAGAGAAAATTTCAATGAAATAACTAAATTCCTTTTAAAACTATAATTTAAAATGTTTTCAAAAAGAACTCTAGGCTTCCCTGGTGGTCTAGTAGCTAGGATTCAAAAAAGATCTCTATAAGTAGAGTAACTGTATTACCTTTAAATTCACTTTATCACAAGTTAAAACCTTATACCCCTGCCCCCATACACACACAGAAGAAAAGCCAAGAGAGTCACAATAGGGTCAGACTAGGTTCCCATGTCTTTCTGGAGACCTCCCAGCTTCTAAGTTTCTATTATTTGCTCTATTTGTATTATGATTTCTTAAGAATTATATTTATGTATATTTAAAACATTTTCAGGTTCCTGCCGTAGATATTAAGGAAGGTGTTTATCACTGTGTTGAAGCAAGTGAAAGGCTGAACCAAGTGAAAATCAATACTTAGTCATCAGACACGTGTGTTGCAGGGCCTAGTGCTGCCCCAAAATTAGAAAACAGAGCCAAGGAACCACAGAGAATTACAGACAGCAGCAAAACCCTTCCTGGGAGTGAGTCCAGAGCAAAGAAATTCTGAAATGTAATGGGCAAATGACTGGAGGATCAGAAGGGACATCGTTGAGTTTTGAGACCCAGAGGGATTAATAACAAGGGAACCTGACACTTGAGAATTTTACCTCCAGGTTTTTTGGTGTTTGATAAGACTGTCACAGTGAGGACGGGAGAAAAAACCCTCATGCTTTTAACAGAGGGAAGAGAGAGGCCTATGAAAAGAACTGAAGTGTTGTATCCTGGGTGTCCAAAAAGATCCAGAGTGTCTGACCCATTTGCCTATCCCTGCCCACCCTCAGGAGGAACCGTTCTGAGGCTGACATCCCAGAGTTTGACCCACCCACTGGGGAGGGAAATGTCTACTTCCAGTTACCTGGTGCCATCTACACCAGGAAGGGAAGTACTCAAAGCCAGACCACCCAGGCCTTCCTGTGTCACCTACTGGTGGGGTGGGGATGAGAAGCACCTGCTAGGTGCCTGGTTAGTCAGCACGGGCTCGCCAAAGGATAGGAGCCTCAGCCAGGGTCCCGCAGTGCTGCCTGTGTGCCCCCTCCGTCCACCTTATCAGCAAGGTAACCAAGGCCCACTTAGCATGATGCTTTTTCCAAGCACATTATATCTGCTGTCAAGAAAATATTTCAGGACATGCTGAAGCAAAATATACAGTGTAGAAAGACAGAGCATCAGAATCATACTCCAGTGTGGCACGGATATTGGAATGACCAAAACAGATGCTTTAAAACAACTTTGGCTTCCAAGCTCTGGGCTCTATAGCAGAGGTCACCAAGTTCTTGATGCCAAGAGCCAGTTTCATAGAAGACAATTCTTCCTCAACCTGGGGTTCTGCAGGGGTGGCAGTAGCATTCCAGCTCAGTCCCTCCTAAGATTGTCAGACATTAGCTTCTCACAAGGAGCATGTGGCCTACTTCCCTTGAACACACCGATCACTTTAGCGTCTGTGCTCCTGTTATGAACTCTGTTGTTTGTAATTTTGCTGCCTCATTTCAGAAATACCTTTCTATCCCGAAGACAGCCTCCCTTCTCATAGGCACTCTAAGTTTTTGATTTTCACTATCTCATCTTTTAGATAAAATTTTCATATAGTAACTCAATTTATTAAAGAAATAATCATGTATTTAGCTAAATAAAGAAACTTTATAAAGTCCACCTGAGAAAAAATAAGTGATGGCAAAAGACTTTGTTATTTTAATTGATATAACAGAAATATGTGTTCAAAATTATAATAGCAGCAGCTATTTTTACTAATATATGCTTATATGTGAGCAAAATGAACAAAAGAATGATTCAAAGGGGAGGGAGAAACTTGGACTATTTTGTTAGTTTACTGCCTGTGAAGCAGTTTAATGTTACTTGAAAACAGACTTGAACTTCTTGTAAATGTAGACTGCAGACTCTAGGCAACCACTAAAAATGTTTTTGTAAAAAATAACTGATATGTTAAGACTAGAGAGAAAATAAAACCATATAAAATGCTCGATTAAAACCACAAAGGCAGAAAAAGAAAAGACAAAAATAACAACAAAGTACAAGGGCAACAAAAAGAAGACAGTAACAAGTGTGACAGATATAATTATGTCTATAATGACTTCAAATGTCAAGGTCTAAAAACAGCAATTAAAAGACAATGGAAACTAGAGAACATCATGCTTAGTGAAGGGAGTCAGAAGCAGAAGGTAAACATTGAATGGTCTCTCTGATATGAGAGACCCAGATCACAACTATCTCAGGGAACTTAAGACAAGACGAAAGACAAAGTGAAAGAGGGGAGTAGGGTGGGGTAGGAGGGAGGAGGGGGTGGGTAGGGGGCGGGACAAAAGGAGAGTGGTAAAGCCCTTGTCACCTTGACAAGATATGTATGTGCACAAAATGCTCAACTCCATTGTAAACCTCGAATTTTGCACGTATACATATCAGTAAAATGTGGGGAGAAAAAAAAGACAATGGTGCGACCAAGCACCAGGCAGGGCCGCTTCCGAGGAAGATGGTAGGATTCAGGGACAATTTCTTAGCCGCCCCTCGCCTCAGGGACCCGCAGCTGAGCCTGGGCTTGCACAGGGAGGGCTGCTTCTGAGGAGGCAGGTAGGCCTCTCGGACCCCGCCCCTCACCACAGGGGCCTGCAGAGGAGCCTGGACTCAGCTAGCAACAGGCAGGGCTAACTCAGGAGGCTGGTAGGCCTCCCGGATATCTTCTGCACCACCCCTAACCTCAGGAGCCTACTGAGCAACCTGGGCTTGGCTAGCGCCCAGCAGGTCCGCTCCACAGGGGGCTGGTAAGAATTCTGGACATCTTCCCCACCGCACCTCGCATCAGAGACCTACGGTGGATCCTGGGCTTGGCAGTAGATCTCCTTGCCATCTTCCCCACTGCCCCTCACAACAGAGGCCTGCGTGGATACTGGGCTTTGCGAGCACTCGGCAGAGCCTCTCAGGAATAGACCGGTGGGATTCCCTGCCACCTTCCCTGCCACCCCTCAAAGCGGAGACCCTCACAGAGACTGGGCTTTGCCAGTACCGGGTAGACCTGCATTGGACTAGACCGAGAAGGATTCACTGCCATCTCCCCTGCTCCTCTCAGAGGTGGTCAGCGGGGAGGCTGTGATCTCCCAGCCTCAGACAGAACCACGCCAGGATGAGTCCCTAAGGGAAACCCCTTAGGGGAAGTTACCAAAATACCCACCGTAGGTGTTTATCCCTACACAGCACTGACTGAAACAGCTCACGTAGAAAGACACAAATGCTTCTTTCTCTCTCAGGCCTCTGAGGACAAGGATGGGCTGCTGTGGTCACGCCTGCTGCGGATCTTTTAAAATCAAGGCCTTCTGCGCTGATTCTCACATCTTTACCAACAGCAAATTGTGACTTTCGAAGGGGCTTTCCCCCTTTCCCATGTTTGCCCAAGTGTTTCTATCCATCTCCACAGGTTGATCCACATTTTAGTTGTGTGTGTATGTGTGTGTGTGTGTGTGTGTGTGTGTGTGTGTGTGTGTGTGTGTGTGTGTTACTGAGGATTGAACCCAGGGCCTGCCTTCGCAGTGAGCTACATTTTTCATTTTGAGATAGGGCTCGCTGAGTCACTAAGTTGCACAGGCAGGGCTCAAACTTACTGTGCTCCCGCCTCAGCATCCCAGAGTGCAGGGATGACAGGCCTGTGCCACCAGGTCCAGCTACACATTCTGTTCTGCTGAGGAAAGCGAATGTGCGAAGCAGGGAGCCCGGCTTATAGCTCACTCCCTTGGAGCGGGGCATCCAGAAGTGCTGTATCGCCTGTGAATGTCTTTGGGGTCCACGTGTCCCTCCCTCTGAGGCCAGGCCCACTGTACCCATGCCATGCGGGAAGAGGCATGGCCAAGGTTTCAGAGATACTATTAACAAGTGACTCATCCTCTCCATTGGTAATGTTTTTAATTTAATTATGTTTGGGAAAGCTGGTAAGTTTATAACAATATAAACATATGGTCAGAGAATAAAGAAGAACACATGGGCACTTTGTAGAGGATATAGAGACCATTACATCGAGGGCTCACTGGGTTCTCAGCAAGGTGAGGACCCCTCCCAGTTTGGACTCCAGTCTGTTTTGGGAGCAGTTGAATAACTTCTTTTTAAAAATTGTCAAATAGGTTAATCAGAGTACCGGGCAGAATATTTTTTTCATATGCTTATTTACAATTTTTACATTCAATTTATATATATATACACAGGAATTCCAAATTTTATAGCCTATTGAAAACATGGTGTTTGGGGAATCAATGCCCATCCATCCCTCCTCCCCATTTTTTAAAACCCTTATCAATGTCTTCCCTTAAAACAGGACTGGGGAAATTTTTTTCTACCAAAGGCCATTTAGATACTTAATGACATCACTACCAGACCATACAAAATGATCAACTTAGAAATTAGCCTTTTATGTTTGGTAAAATACTTCATTAACTCACTCCTAATGTGATAGTTGCATTGGCTGGGCCAGACCAAATTTTGCAGGTAGTGTGCAGCCCCCAGGCCAGACATTTCCCACCCCTGCTTTCAATGAACTGGGCCTGGTGGCACACACCTGTAATCTCAGCATTTGGGGAGGCTGAGGCAGGAGGATTTCAAGCTAGAGCCCACCTTGGGCCACCTAACCACTAGTGAGACTATGGTCATGAGGTGCACATGGAAAGGCAGTGAGCACTTGGGTGCCCTTGGGAAGCCCCTTTGTGAAGGACAGAAGCAGAATTTCAGCACATGTGATGCCTCCAACCATTCTCACTCTCTTCTTTCGGGAGAAAAAAGAACATGGAAATTTCAAAACATTATTTATAGCTTTTGAATGATAAAAATTAATTACTTAGCTAACTTTTTTCAAAAACAGCAAAGAAAATAGCTAAAATAATCAAATTACTGAACTTCCTTAACATATCACTATTGTACGAAACAAGCAAAATGCTTTTGATTGAAGCGTGGCTCACATGTAGGTAAGGTAAATTGTATGTTTCTCTGAGTTTTTTCCAAGTGGGTATTACCCACATCAGGAAAACCCTCATTACCAGCCACAAGAAGCCTCATGAGAGGTATTTCTGTCACTGCTCTGTCCCTCCCATCCCCAGAGACTCAGTTCCTGCTCACACAGACCCCACACCCCCTTCTCCAGGGAAGGTTAGTCTGGCTTGTCTCCTGACATCTGAGTAGATTTTCGTCTGCTTTTAATTTTCCGTATCTTTTAAAATTCAAATTTAAATAAAAACTGAACAATCACATTTCCTTTACTCTGATCACTGACAGTTATTAAAATCTTGCCCTTTTTACTCTCTCTCTCTCTCTCTCTCTCTCTCTCCAGTACTAGGGATTGAGTCAAAGGCCTTCATACTGAACTCCAGCCCACTTCTTAATTTTGATTTTGAGACAAGGTCTTGCTAAGACTCTAAGTGGACCAATCTGGACTTGAACTTGTGATCCTCCTGCCTCAGCCTCCCAGAGTACTTGGATTACAGGCCTGAGCCATTGATGCCTGGCTAGCCCTGTTTTCTTATACTCTGTGATCCTCTCTAAAGCTATAGACATTGTTTAACCCCTAAATACTTTATCAGGCATCACCTAAAAACAAAGATGTTCCTGTATAAGCTCCCAAACCATGATCACTCTCATAAGGTTAAATGTTGGTAGATTTGTGTGACCTGATGACGGTCGCATTCCAATCTCCCAGCACTGCCAATGATTTAGCTCTGAGAACTCATGGTGTGGTCAAGAACAATTACTATATTCTGATTGCTTTACTTCAAGCATCCCTTACTCTGGAATAGTATTTCTGGTACCAAAAGGAGGGAGGGGAGAGAGAGTCAGACAGAAAGACAGAGACACAGAGCAGCTCCCTGTGTAAAACGGCCCTGGCCTCGGCCTTTCCAGACTCTGTCTAAATGAGTCGACTCAGACGAAATATTTTTGGATAATCTATACATGGTGTGTTAAGTTCCTGAGTCGGGGTATCTCCACTCGTCTCCACCTGTGTATTGATTGAGCTCGGTGTACTGGTCTGCTTTTGAGCTTTGTTACTGCTATTCGTCAGATAACAGATTTTAGGTTTTGCCAGGTGTAGTGGCACATGCCCGCAATCCAGCACTCTGGGAGGCTGGCTCAGGAGGATTGCAAGTTTGAGCCCAGCCCGGGCAACCTAGTCACTTAGTGAGATCTTGTCTCAAAATAAAAAGGACTGGAGGTGTAGCCTGTGACAGATACTATAAATCCAACGTTAGGTATGCTTTTGTAATTTTGTAATTTTCCTTAACCTTCCATTAATGTTAACTTTCTGTAACCAGGTTGTGAAATGATATAACTCAGACTGCCGATATACTAAAGTGACTCCATTTTGTGGTGATTAGGCTATTCAGGTTGTACTTGCTGTGTGAGTTCACTCTGTAAGTTAAAATTTGCTTTCTAGGTCAGTTTGCTGTGAGTTCATCTTGTGAGGCCTGCCTGCCTTGCCTTGGAACCTTGCTGGTGTTATCAGGATGTCTCTGGAGACTTGTGGTAAGGACAGAGGCTTGACCTCTTTCCCCTCCCTTGCTTCCAGGGCAGCCTGCCGAGGGTCACGGATTTCACAAGAGTCACATA
Organism: Ctenodactylus gundi; assembly: GCA_004027205.1. NCBI lineage: Eukaryota > Metazoa > Chordata > Mammalia > Rodentia > Ctenodactylidae > Ctenodactylus > Ctenodactylus gundi. The sequence goes on from PVKB01002868.1 coordinate 182,537, forward strand.
TTTCACACCAGTATCAGCCTGCCGAAAACAACAGTAAAGTGCTGGGTTATGATTGGTTGCTATATAGTAATGTATGCAATGATGTAAAATCCTCTATATAATCTTTGTGTCAAGCTTGCTTGGGGCTGCTTTCTGATGACTCATTCTGAGTTCAGAGACAGTCCAGCTGCTGGTCATAATAGCATCTCATCCGTAATAAAAAACAAAACAAAACAAAAAAGAACCCTTATCTTTCCCCATTTGGTGGTCTTTTAATTCCAACCTATAACATAGCTCAGTGTGGAGCCAGCTCTATCCTCAGCACCTCAGAGAAAGGAAAGGTTTTCACTTTGTGCCATTTTCTTCTTTGTCCCTTTGTAAGGACAGCCTGCTGTATACCGCCCCCCCCCCGCCAACACACACACACACACACACACACACACACACACACACACACACACACACTCTGACAGGGTTTCTGTCCCTGCACCATCAGTGACTGTCACACGCAGACCACGGTGGGCATGCAGCTTAAGCTAGGCCTGAAGCCTTATCATAACAGCTGTCTCTTCTGTTTGCTTGCGAAGTACAGTTTCATTAAAGATCGCTCTTCTGGAGCTGGAGGTGTCTTCTGAGTTTGTCATCCTCTCATTTTCACGGTACTCTTCATTTCTAAGACTTCCCTTGCTCTCTTCACCCCCGGATCTTGGAGATCAGAAACACCATGGTGGAAGGGCCCAGCAGAGGACAGCGGCTCACCCCATGGCAGCCAGGAGCCAGGAAGCAGACAGGGGGGAAAGTCAAGCACAAACCCTTCCGGGTCACAGCCCCAGTGACCACCTCCAACCAGGCCCCGCCTCCTGCAGCACACTCAGCCATGACTCATTCACGGATGAATCTACTGGAGCACCGCGACCCCATGATCCAGTCAACCTCCCCACACATGGGACTTTGGGGACATCCCAGATCTCAACCTTGGCACAGACTTTCTCAATTCCTGCAGACCGCGTCCCTTCCCGGGGCTCCTCAGTCACGGCCCTTGGCCCTGCCGCAGCTCGGACAGGGTTTTCCCACCAGGAACGGGACACTCTTTTTCTGAGTTATTTTCTTTGCTTTCCTTTCTGAACCGTTTCTGAATGTGGCCACTTATCCGCCTGGACTGGATCTGAAGCTCGTCTTTACCATGTTTCTCAGTTGGTCGCTGCGCCGGCTTCCCGTGCTTCAACTTCTGGCTGCTCCCGGGTCTCTCCGGTTTTCTGCAACATTTGCAGGCAGAGTCGTCACGTGGATACTTATTTCCTTCTGAGCTGCATTTCCTTCCCATCTTTTGTCAGGGTGTAATTTTACACAGTTGTCATCGCCGGTCTGTTCAATTTGGTTCCTTGCTAACTTAGCATTATTTTAATTTCCCCAATTTCCTGCACTGTTATGGAGAGGCTGTCACCATTCGTCAGTGGCCACAGTGCTTTGCCAAGTGGCTGCCATGCTGGGTTTGCTCCTTCACCACTGTGGGAGGTCCATGCTGGGAAAGGAGGGTCACCAGCATGTTTGGCGCAGATAGGTGTAGCTCAGGCCCAGATCAGCACAGAAGAAATCTCTAGGATCCATGATTCAAAAGAAAAATAAAATGGAATAAAGTGCCCAAATGTAAAAATTGAGGTATCTTTGAAAACATCTAGTTAAGACCTCTGAGTTCCACATTGTAACTGGGCCTACTGGAAGCCTGTAACTCCAGCACTTTAGGAGGCTAAGTCAGGAAGATTGCAAGTTCAAGCCCTGCCTGGGAAACTTAGTAAATTAGTGAAACTCTGTCTCAAACTAAAAAGTTAAAAAACAGGATGGGAGGAGGAAGGAGGGAGCAGGACAGACGGAACTCTGAAGGACCCAGCACCACACAAACACAAAAGAACCCGTGTTCTCAAAGGGTTTCCTTCATTGTTTAGTACTCTGATTGGGTGCACCAGGAAGATACATATTGAAATTATCAGATGAAAAGAAAAGAAAAGAAAAACCTTGTGAATTAAGTAAGGTACTTGCTGGAGTCAAAACGCAAGGACAATGGGACATCATGCAGGCCACAAGAAAGAGCTCAGGTCTCAGGTCTCTTCTGTATGGGGTACTTCCTGGGAATGAGGGACCCTGGGACCCATGCGTGCTCTCTCTCTTGCATGGTGGAGGTGGTGGAGGTGAATGAGCCAGAGTTGGGGGGGGGGCAGGCTTGCAGCCCTGGGTGTGGCAGCCCCGTGATTCACCCCCTCCACTGTTGGGATACATCTGGGCACCCACAGTGTTACATTTCCAAAGTATATAAAGAATCTGAGGCTCTGTGTGTGATTTTGGAGCTATTTAAGCAGTGTGGTTCCAGTCTAGGTGGCACCTGGTCCCAATTATCCAGTCACACATCTTGGTACCAGGGAAACCCACAGGGTATCACTAAATTGAATTTTACAGTGACCTTTTCTGTTCAGATGAAAATCTCACGGCAGCTATTTTCTCTACGGAGACTGGTCTCCTGCTGACCAAGTAGCAAAACTCTGCTGCGAGTCAATTGCTTCTGCCTGGAGACGAGACCTGAGCAGCTCCAGGGGGTCCAAAAATATGAAGTAGTCTTCTGGCGGACCCAGTGGGACACTGTCAGGCTAAAAGGACTCTGGTAAAGACCCACAGGAAGCAAACCTCAGGACTGGGGAGTGAGTGGTTTTAATATATTATACTGCAGTACATGGTGGCCCAGGCCTATAAACCAAGTAGTCTGGTAGGTTGAGACAGAAGGGTCATAAGTTTGAGACCAACCTGAGCAACTTAGTTGCTGTGAACACAGCAGCTTTGCTCCCGAATGCCTTTCCACAGGATGCTCCTGCCTTGGGGCCTGAGGCCCCTGACATCGTGAGCCATGAGCCAAGCAAACCTGACCTCCTTCCTTTACGTTGTGAGTGTTGGGTATCTTGTCCAAACTAGGAGGAAGCTGACAGGATACCACAGGCGGCCTCCTACCCTCGGGCTCTGCATCCACAAATCTAAGTGACAACGGATTAAAATGCCTCTCCTGTCACTGTTCCCTAACCACCACACGTTAATGACATCTCACAGGACATTACTCTGTGTCAGGTACCACAAGTCATCTAGAGGTGACTTAGGGGAGGTGTGTGTGTGTGTGTGATTTATATGCAAGTACTGTGACTTTGCATATGAAAGATATGAGCATCTATGGGTTTTGGTACCTCGGGGTCCAGGAGCCTGAGCTCCCCACCCCCACCCTACACCGGGACACCAAGGGACAGCTGCGCATTGAACTGCTCAGGGTTTCCTAGCCTGACAGGCAACACCACCCAAGGTGCAGTGGGGCTGCCATTCTCTCCAGCGCCTGTGCTGAGGACATGTGAGGCAGGGAGGGGACACCTCTACTGACCCCGCCGGGTGGAGACTGTGATGGTGTTGGCCACAGCCACCCTTGTTATCGAGGTCGAGAGGAAGGAGGACCTCAGTGCCACACCACCGGGAAAGTGACAGCAGTCTTCATGCCAGAGATAATGAAAAGAATGCACCCTGTTAATTTCATGTAAAAGAAATTTGTAGTCGTAACTGTTCCATCTGAAAGTCAGCCCGGAAAGGCTGAGCTTGGAGGTAATTAATTCCTCATGTGAAGTGCTGGAGCTCCAGATGTGGCTTGTTTTGTGTCTCGCAGACAGTTCAGTCAGGGAAGAAGTGACACTACGGAATCCCCTGGGTGAAGCAGCTTCACTGTGTGTCTCTTCACTGCTTTGCTCATTTTTTTTACCTGAGTGCACATTTAATGAATTCAGGCCCTGTGACCCTGAGACTGATTTCCCCTGAGGATCTCTCTTCCCTTCTTCAGTGGTTGAACTTTTAACGCATTCCTCAATTCAGAAAAATATTTGCAGGGTAGAGCATTGAAGGCAGCCACTGGCGTTAACTTTTAAATTTTGATTTAATTCAGAAAAAAAAAACCACCCAAGCTAAGAGGCTCTGTGACACAGGCTTCCAATTCCAGCACTCTGGAAGCTGAAACAGGAGGATTCCAAGTTCAAGCCCACCCTGGAAAATGTAGCAGACTTAGCAAGACCCTATCTCAAAATTAAAACTTCAAGAAAAGGGCTGAAGATGTAGCTCAGTGTGAAGACACTGGATTAGATTCCTAGGACTGCACAAGAAAAGGAACAGCAAAGAAGAAAGAAAATAAGAAAGAAAGAAAGGAAGAAAGAAAGAGAGAGAGAGAGAGAGAAAGAGAGAGAGGGAGAGAAAGAGAGAGAAAGAGAGAGATAAAGAGAAAGAAGGGAGGGAGGAAGGAAAAAAGGAAGGAAAGGAAGGAGGGAGGAAGGGAAGAAGGGAGGGAGGGGAGGAAGGAAATTTTAAGTTTAACATGAGCAAAATAAAAGACTTAAACTTCATATTCAGGAATTGTAAGTCCCCAAACTGCCCTGGTTTGGAAGGGCCATGCTACTAACTCTTCAGGAGTTAAGTTGGAAATGTTTAGGTTGTGAAATGTGCTGTTTATACCTCTGCTTCTGTCGCTGAGTCTGGCACAGGCTCTCCACTGCTGTCCTTTTGTCACCTAGGTTGCCCACTGGGGCTCCAATGCTCAAGAGAAAGTGGAGTTCCTTTCCTATGCATTGTGGTTTGGGTCTGGAGAAAGCCTCATGTACCTGTGTGCTATTGGGAGGTGAGGCTTGATCCAGAAGGTGCAGATTATTGGGGCAGTACCTGACAGGGTAGCTCCATCCTTCCTCTCTGACTTAGCTCTGATCTGCCACGCCATGAGGAGCTTTCTCACAGCTCTGGTCCCGTCATATGGTTCCACCATTTCCAGCTGCCCACCTGCTCATGAATGGACTGAGACCTTGTGATATTGTGAGCTAAAACCTTTTCTCTGTAAAGTTGTGGATGTCTGGTATTCTGTCCCAGCAATGAGAATGTAACTAAGAGAGAAATTGATGCCAGAGAAGTGGGGTCATTGCTGTGACTTCACTTGACAATGTGCTTTGGATACCTTTAGAGCTGGTCTGTGGGAAGAGTTTGGAAAGATTTGGGGATGATGGCTGGAGAAGCTGTGGCGCTCTTTGAGCCAAGTTTGATGGAAAATTCTGTTTGGAGCTCAGAACAGAATGCCGAAGAAAGGGGACACCAGAAGGCTGGGTGTGAGAAACTTCAGATGGGAAGGAGGACTGTATTGGCAAGTGGTCTCAAAACTACACATGCCACACTAATGGAAATGGAATGGGACAAGAGGGTCTAATCTAAGGACAGTAACTGAGGGGAGCCAGTGAGCCACGCTCAGATGGCTCATGACCTCTCTGTGCAACTGCCCTCCCAGTCATCCTCCTACCAGATCTAGACAAGACCGCTGGATGAAGGTCTTGGGGGAGAAAGGTGAAAGGGCCTCTTGGAGGAAGAAGGGTTTATGGCCAGCTGTGGGGAGAGGAGATCATTTCTGTAACTCACCATGAGGAAGGTGACTCCTGCTTCCTATGGCTGGCTTTGGAGGACAAAACACAGAAGACCAGGGTGGGAGGTCACTGGGATCCTACTTCTGAGACTTCTTCTCTGTCCTTCAAAGTTCTCAGCATGCCAACACACAACCCTCTGGGATATTGTGTTCTGAGCCCCGGAAGACAGTAGCCAAGGCTGGATGTAATAGAACTTGGGGGCTGGGTGTGAAGGCACAGGCCTGTAATCCAAGCACTCTTGAGGCTGAGGCAAGATTTCAAATTCAACCCAGTCTGGGCAAGTTGGCGTGACTGTCTCAAAATCAAAAATAAAACAGCGATGAAGAGGATATCGCTCAATATGAAGGTTCTGAGTTCGATCCCTGCTCAGCAAGTAGAGAGAGATAGAGAGACAGAGACAGAGAAGGGGCGAAGTTGGGGAATGTGGGAGTATCAGCTGATTAACTTAAAATCCTTCATCAGTGTCCTGTATGTCCCCAGCTGGACTTAGTCCCTGGAGCAGGGCCGTCTTCAGGAAGGACAATTGCCTGGGGGACAGAGTTGCACAACATAACTGCCTAGTTAGTTTTCTGCGGCTGGGACAGAGACCCCAGACCACATCATTTGTAAGAAAAACGTGTTTCTCCCAGTCGTGCAGCAGAGCAGTTGAACATCAAAGTGCAAGGATCTGGGGAGGGAGGGAAGAGAGAGAAATCTGAATCACTTTTGTAACAAAGCCACTTCTCAGCTAACTCACCTGCTTCCAGACCGATTTGGCCCTTCACCCCTTCACAAAAGCAGAATCCCTGAGACCCAGCCAGTCTTTAAAGGCCTCTTCCCAAGAGTATCCCTGTTGCAATAGAATCTCAGCCTGATTTCATTTCAGACATTGAGGTGGGGAGGATGGAGGCAGCTCCCAGGAGTTTGCCAGGAGGCCATCCTGTAGCTTGGAACTAGAATGTCCCCAAAGGCTCCCCAACCTGTGGCCTGGTTGAAGGCCTGGTCCGCAGTCTGTGGCATGACTGGGAAGTGTCAGGACCTTCAGGAGGTGAGGCCCAGGGGGAGGAAGGATCTCAGGTCACGTGGACATGGCCCTCGGGGGGAACTGGGACCTGGGTCTTCCTGCTCCTCTGCTTCTTGCCTGCCATCAGGTGAGTGGTCCTCCCCCACATACCCACCATGGCATGCCATCTTACCACAGGCCCACATCAACCAGGCCAAACACACATGGATGGAAACTGCTGAAACCGCGAGCCAGAGCAAACATTTCCTCCTAGGAGTTGATTTATCTCAGGTATTTTATCCCAGTGACAGGAAGAAGTGTAAGGCAGACGCACCCTTTGAACTTAGGCCTCTGTTGCAGTTCACTCTTGGGCTAAAGAAAGAGAGAGATGAAGGGGGTCAGTGACACCAGGCACAAATCACTACTTGTTTTAACTGTAACCTCCCTTAGATTTCTGGCATTGTCAAGAGCGTGTCCTTTCACTCACTGACTTCTCCCTTGAGGTTTGTTTGTTTTAGTATTTTGAAGCTCAATCCTAGCTGGAGAGTAATATTGGAACTGGAAAGGAACTGGAGGATTCTTTGTGAGTTTATGCCCTTGGCCACTTTTCAATTTGGATGAGTTATTAGACAGGGAGATAAGCCACCCCTTATCACCACAGCCAGGATTCCAGATCTGCCCGGGGGATCCAAGATAAAATTTAGTCTGAGCAATCCACGCTCACATCAGATCTTCCTACTCTGCCTGGCTGGGTGTTTAATTTTAGAGAAATGGTTTTCTTTCTTGATTTTATAGCAAGTTAAGTGGCTTAAAAAAGAATATTTTATTCCTTTTTTAGCATATGGTATTTCAAAGTGTATAGTAAGCTGAACTTTTGACCATCCAATTTCTGTGTACTTAGACTTGAATAGCTACAGAGAACAGGAAAGTAAGAACATTTGTGTTCAATTTCCATCAGTTCCGTGTGGAGTGGTGGTTTGGATTAGAGACTTACACATTTGTGTGAATGACTGTACATGTGTAGGTGGGTATACACGTGGGTTTCTGTGTTGTGTGTGTCTGAGTACATTTAGGTATGGCTGTGTGTATGTGTCTGTGCACTTGTGTGCAAGCACCTTTTGGGGAAAAACATGAGCTGCGATGTGGTGGGGTAGGAAGATAGGTGGTTTATGGGTGGGAGTGGAGAAGGGTCTCACTGCCCAGCCTGTAGGAGCACTGGCACCCATGAGCAGCTTCCCAGGGACCAGTAGGCCTTCCATTCACTTCACCTGTGCTGTTCTGATGATCTGAATGCACTTAGGAATGGCACAGATTCACGGACTCTCTGAGTCCAAAGGCTTCATCTGGGAGCCAATATGAAGCAGCCCCACCCTGGCCCACCAACACACTGACTCCACAGCGGATCAGCCCCATGGAGGGACTATAACTTTCATGGGGTAAAACTGAGAGACTAGATTCATGTCCCTGCCTCCCTCCCTTAGCATTCATATTACTTATTTGTCATTTAATTTTTTTTAAATCTGGTAGTAGCAGTCAAATCCAGGACCTTTGCACCAAGCTACATCCCCAGCCGATTTTTTAGTTTTTAATTTTGAGCCACAGTCTTGCTAAATTGCTAAATTGCCCAGGTTGGTCTTGAACTTGCAAATCTCCTCCCTCAGGCTCCCTGAGTGCTAAAATTACAAAACTACACCACCAGATTCAGCTGTGAGGATTTTAAATTTGAATTCAGTTTAGTTATTCTGGAGACATTTTTACTATTATTTTAAATCAAGAGAAATAAACCATTAGTCTGAGATCTTTGCTCAAAATGTTTTGGTGTCGCGAGTTTTTTTTTTTCCCCCGATAAAATTATGAGTCATTCTTTGCCAAAACAGACAGTGAGGTTTGTTGTTAACATCATTAAAGTATAATTCAAGCCTGGTGCTATTTTGAGTCATTTGGGATTTTTCATTTTTCCTTCCCCTCCCTCCCCAAAAAGCCTGGTTTCAAATTCAGTTAACATGGAAAACAAAGTTGCCTTCACCTCTAGGATCTTGAAAAGGACAGTTGAAAGAAAGTAGCTATAATCTTCATATCCTATACAAATAGGTCACAAATTGAGGTTCATAATTTCACGATTTAATAAGAAAATTATTTTTTCCCTTAGTACTGAGAATTGAGCTCAGGACCTTCACATTGGGCTGGCTTCTTTATTGATTTATTATTTTTATTTATTTTTGGATGAGATCTCATTAAGTTGCTAATTTGACTAGGCCAACTTCACATTTGCAGTTCTCTCTGTCCAGCCTCCCTAAGGGCTGGGATTAATCCCTTTGCCCATGCCTGCTTAAAATTATTGTAATTCTAAGTGTCAGTTACTTCACTAGAGAAAGTATTTGGTTACAGGCTGGGGAGTAGGGAGAGAGAGCACAGGGCGCAGGGATAGGTCCCATCCTGAGCTCACCTACAGCACAGAAAGAAATCAAAAGGAAGGTTTCCATGATCATCTCAGACTGTGTCTTTATAAAAGAAATTCTTTACTTTTGTTTCCTCAGTGTGTGAGTATATATTTAAAGATCAGAATAAACAGCTAAATAAAAATGTATAAAGGGGGGGGGAAGACAATATAGGAACTGTTGTATATGGATTCAGGTCTAACAAGTACAAAACCAGACATTGGCAAGGGAAGGATTTTGGCGGAGCCTTCAGGATTCTTTTTAATATATGCTTCTATAAAGTTGGCAGTAGAAAACTTTTTCCTGTGGAACATGGTGTTCGAAATGTAGGTTTTCAAAAGAGGAGGAAGGAAATGGTCCCACTAGGTAATAAAACTCACAGTGGCGACTGAAGTGAATTTTATAAACCTCACATTTTAGGGTCCAGTTTATACTTTCCTGGTGAGCGGCCCTGAAAGTCAGATGTGTGACAGTGCAGCTCTACGGGGAGCCTGGGGGTCTTTACTCCCACTGCATCTACCTGAGACCAGGTCTCTGGGTCGCACCATCTTCAGCAGGAGAGAGACTGGAGCTCAATTCGGTCTCAAAGATGAATGACCAGCTACCATGGGGATTGCTAGCTCTTATTTGCCTTCTGAGTGCCTTGGACCCATGGGTGCTAGTAAGGTGTGCCTGCCTTGCCCTGGGACCCACCAATGCTGCCTTCATAGTGTCTCTTTCTTCCCGTCATCCCACAGATTTCTGAATGTTAGAAACGACTCGCAGAAATCTTCCTGTCCAAACAATGGATGGACTTGGGAGGCATCGATGTCAAGGTATGAGGCTTTAATTTTCTTTTTTTGCAAAAAAAGGGTGGCCTTCCCACATGCAAGTGGAGAGAGACACACTGAAAACGTGGTTGGTACCAATCCAAAACCCTACGTCGCAGCAGGTGTCTTCCCCCACCTTTCTATTGGCAGGATTCACAATCTTCCCAAGAAGATCTAAGACATTGGCCCAGGGCCACATTCATCACAACGTCATTACTCAGCGCCAAGTTAGTCACAATGTCACATCCTTGATCCCTCCTTCCCCCCTTCCTGCCTCTGTCTAGTCACCTGATTGGGTATGGCGCAAAAATGTAAAGATCCGCCACCTTGAACAATGTGCCACCGTTACCGCTAGGTGATGCTCTCATGAACAATGGTTTAATTTTTTAAGTAGGAACTGCTGAACAAGAAAGAGGACACATTCTCTCCTTCACATCCTGGAAATGGAGTGGTGTGGGACAGTCTCACTCAATGGATATTAAAAGTGGAATATTTTAAGTCAAATCTTGTAATGCAGGCCTGTAATCCCAGCACTCTGGTAGGCTGAGGCAAGCGAATCCCACACCCAGCCTGGGTAACTTAACAGGACCTTGTCTCAAAGTCTACAAAAAAGGGGGAGGGAGAGGAAGGGGCTGGTAACTTTGCTCAGTGAAGGCTCTGTGCTACTTTCCCAGCGTCACACACACAAATATATTTATACCAGATGCCACCTGCATGCCCAGCCTCATGAAGACTTTTGCCCTTTCTTTTTGAGCTGAGTGCTCTCTGCCTCTTTCTGTGACAATGTGTGCATTCCTGGCCAGGGTGAAAATAGGATAACCCTGTCCTCCATCTGGCATGGGCATCCAGTTAATTCACCTTGGTGTTGGTTTTGTTCTTCAGCATTTTAAAAGATTCCACTTCACAGCCTGCTATTGTTCATTATCTTAGAATGGCTAAAACTTTAGAAAACCTTCTATGACATTTGTTTCAAGTGTTCATGTGAAGAGGTGAATCCTAAATATTCTTTGAGTTGACACTTGTTCAGCAGCTTGTGATTTTTAGCTTGGTGGAGCATTGTAGCTTGCTTTTTTTTTTTTTTTTTTTTTTGAGCTATGGGGTATTGTGCACTCTAGGCTGGTACTTGGCCCCTGAGCTTGAGCTCGAGCTGCTCTGCCATGATTATAACACATAGCTGTCACTTTGTGCCAATCAGTAAAAGGGGGGAAAAAGTAAAATTCTTTCCTGTGTTCAGAGGATCCCTTCTTCTCACTTGTAGGAGTATGAGGAAACCTCAGAGCCTGTTCTCATCTCTTATGCACATGTGGGAACCCCCATGAGAAGCTCCTGCTTTGTGCATACTGTGAGAACACCACAGTCACAGTTCTCATCTGTGTATCAGAATAGTTCCTGTTGGTTCCACACAAACACAAATGAAATTTTTTGATAGAAATGCATTTCTACTTCCTGTGCAGCCAGTAGGACATCTGAAATAATGGGGCTGCAAGGGGACACCTCCTTCTATGCTGATAGAAAAAACTTTGGTCACAGTCCTCCCCAGTTCTCTACATCTTATACTTTGTTTCTCCACATCCACCCACATATTTTGAGTGCCAAGAGCCCTGGACTTGCTCACGTGCACGTGAAGTTCTGGCCCTGGCGCCTTCATATTATAAAGGGCTGGCCATTTTCCTGAGCACCATTCTGCACAGGGCAGCTGGAGCCCTGACTACATGAAGTGACTGTAAACCCCAGCATCATTCTGCAGGACTCAGGCTGGCCTAGAAGTTACAAAACCCTGAGGCTGGACCTTGATGGGGAGGATCACTGGGACAGGACCCAGAAGGATATACACTACTTCTCTTCTTTCTGGGCAACTTTCTGGTTTCCTGTTTGCAATGCCATAGGAAGCTACCTCCACCTCTGCCTCTGCCTTGTGCTTCCACTATTGCTGGCTGCCCATGAATAGACTGTGATCTTCCAAAGCTGTGAACTAAAGTAAACTTTTCTTCCTTTAATTTTCGTATGTCAGGTATTTTTGTCACAGCAACAATACAATAACTAAGACTGGGTCTCACTAAGTTGCTAAATTGTCCAGGCTTTCAAACTTGGCATCTTGATGTTTTACCATATGCCAGTCCACACAGGGTTTCCAGGAAGTGTACTCTCACTAAAGATGTGTAAGAAGCTGGGCATGGTGGTGCCCTCCTGCAACGCCAGCACTTTGTGGGGCCAAGGCAAAAAAGTCATTAAGTTCAAACCCAAGCCCAACTAGACAACTTAGTGAGATCTAGACTCAAAAAAAAAAAAAAAAAAAAAAAAAGAGTTTTGGCATGTAACTGGGTGTGAAGGACCTGGGTTCAATCCCTAGTGGGGGGGGGGGGGGGGGGGGGGGGGGGGGGAGGGAAGGTAAAGATAAGGTCTCAAACTAGGGTTAGCGTTAGGGTATAAGTGACGGCCAGCCTGGAAAGGCCCACAGCAGATTGCTCCAGCATGGGAAGCATTTTCCAAGCATTTTTCTATAGACGGCCTCATCACCTTGCATTCTACATGGCATTTCTAGTTCAACTCGGGGCTCTCTCTCCAAGAACGTGACCTTTGATTTGGCTACGCTTAACATGGATGTTGGAACCCTCTCATCACTATAAGCAAGTCAAGGCAGAAATCTCCATGTGGCTCTTTGGGGACAACTGTAGGGTTTTGGGGCTTCATAACAGCTCCTGAAGGTGTGGCAGCTGAAATAAAAAGACATGGTATCACAGTCCTGGCAGCCAGGAGTCCAGGATCAAGGAGTTGGCACAGGGCCCTTCTGATGCCCTTCCTCCCTGGCTTGCAGGTCCACCTTCTCGCTGTGTGCCCACAGGGCCTTCCCACCAGATGTTTGTCCCTAGTGGCTTTCCATTCAAATTCCTTCTCCTGTAGGAAGAGCCCAACGACTTCACTTGAACATTTAGCTCACTCCATGCCCTGTCTCCAGGCACGATCTTGTTCTGAGGCGTTAGAAGTATCTGGGGCTTCACCACATGAATTTGGGAAGACATAATCAGCCTGTGAACGGGGTGTTGAGAAAAGAGCGCCTGGCCAGAACAAAAGCTTTGGGTGAGGATGGTCCTAGCCAGGGACAGTTTTGCCCAGGAAGGACTATTTGTAATGTCTAGAAACATCTTAATTGTTTTAACTAGGATAAGGGGCTGCTAATGGCCCCCAGGGGTGGAGACCAGTGCTGCATCTAAATATCCTACTTGCATAGGCAGTGCTTCTCCCCTACAGTAACAAAGAAATCTGAAATGTCGCTTAGCTAAGGCATGGACTCTGGGTTAGAGTCCTTGGTTTGGATCCCTGTTATGACATCTTCCAGGTACATGGCCTGTGCCATACTCCACTGTTTTGTATATCCTCACCTGAGAGTCCTGGCATGATGGAATGAGAGGATCTGTCGTGGCTCTGAGCACATCGCCCACTGCCACTGCTCCACCCTGAGGGCATCACAGGTTTTTCACATGGGCACCCACATAGGAGGGAGTCACCCTGAGGAGCATCCAGAGTAAAGTAGGAGGGCCAAGCCAGGCAAGTGGACCATCTGGTCCTTGAGACAGTGAGGGCCGCAATATGCAGAGATCTAGTGGATTCCATATTTCCTTTGGCTGTTTTCCAGCCCCAGTATGTCTACCTCATCAAGCAAAAGGCAGCCAGAGTTAGGAACAGATCTTCCTGTGTATGTGAAAGTGACCTCGTGCACGTCCTGTATCTGTCCTGCCTCCGCTGCTTCCTGGGAATCTTGTGGGCAGAGGCAGCAAGGGAAGAGCTGCTGTCTGTCTTGCTCTTTCTCCCTCCCCATTGTTCCTGGAGCCTCCTCTGTTCTCCTTGTTTAACAGCTCAATCTACCTCTTTATCTGTATCTTTATTACAAGCTGTCTTAAGTCCTGTTGGAGATCTTGCCAGGTATAATATCTAGCAAATGTTAAGTGACAGCTGCCTTCCTCCAAACTAGGGTTAGGTAGTGCAGTCCTTTCATACAAATTAGAGAAAATGCTTTCTTTCTAGTGCTACTGAGATCAAGCCCAGGACTTTCACTGAACCACATCCCCAGCCCCTTTTGTGTTCTGTTTTGAGACAGGATCTTGCTAAGTTTTCTAGGCTGGGCTCAAACTCGCAATCCTTCTCACTATGAGAGCCCTGCCGTGCAGCAGCCTCATGTGTGCGACTCGTTCTGTTCCTCAGTAACTAAGAGCTCTGGGAGGTGGAGGTTTGTCTCCGATCGGCAGATTAGGAGTGGAGACTCAGCCAGGTTCTGTGTTTAACCAGGGAAGGCAGTAATAAGCAGTGGTTTGAAGGATTCCACGGCTCTCCACTCCCACCACCAAACTGACCCTGTGAAAATTAACCCAATAAATAATCGAATTGAGACGGTTTGCATTAAATTGTGCCTGACGAATAAAACTGTACATGCTATACAACTTTGCTTTGAGATCGTTTCCTCCCACATCTACCCATCTCACCTGGCTTTCTCCCATCCACACGGAGCTTGTGGGTGACACTGGGCCAAGGCCAGCAAACTCCACCAGTGTGTCCCCAGGGATTCTGCTGGAGACGAAGGGGAGAAGTGGCTGCGAGTCACTTCGCCATCAGAGGGGATGAGAAAACTGCCCATGGCAGCCTACGGTCCATGCAGGGAATCTCAGCTGACGGTTCTGTGTGACCTCCTCTCGTTCTACCGGGCTTGTCCAATCCATGGTCCACTGACCACATGCAGCCCAGAATGGCTTTGAATGTAGTCCAACATATTCCTAAATTTTCTTAAAACATTGGGATTTTTTACTTTCTTTGATTCTTTATGCATTATTAACTGTATTAGATATTTAATGCTCAGCCCAGGACAATACCTCTTTACTCGATATAGCCCGGGTAGCCACAAGTCTGGACACTCCTGCCTGGAATGGAAGGTATGTGGTTGTCCCCTCCCCTCCTGTCTGTTCTATAAGGTGACAGATGAGCAATGAATTGTGACATGGAGTGAAGGAAGATCCAGCCTTGACTTCCACTGCATGGCTGTCATCAGAAGCTGGCCTGATGGCACACAGGTGAGTTTTCTGTCCACTGTCCTCTGCACAGACTGAGGGTCCAGCCCTACTTCCTGGCAATAGACAAGGCTGTGAAAACCTGGGGTAGAGGTCATAATTCCCCCTCCTCACGAGAGTGGGACTGTGTAGGGCCAATCATGAGGAGCCCGAGCTCGTAGCTTCCTCCAAACCAGGTCCGGGGGTGTTGGTTTACTTCACTGGGTATTTTGTTCGTGCCTCATGGAACATAGACAGTTGTACACTGTGGGCTTTGGACATAATAATCAGTTGAATAAAGACTGGATGTACTTGAGACGCACAATGAGGTGGTCTGACACATTCATGGTGTAGTGATGGTCATGGTTGGCTTAGTTACTTTCTCGTCACTGTGACTTAATACACAGCCACAACTTAGGGAGGAAAGATTTATTGCAGCTTACAGTTTCAGAAGGTCACAGTCCATTCACAGGTGGGCAGCTGGAAAATGGTGGAAGCACATAGCAGGGCTGGAGCAGGGACAGGGTCAGAGCTAGAGCTCCACCTCCAGCGACAGAGGTCCTCACAACATGCAGGTACAGAGAGAGACTGGGAAGAAGGGCAGACCCAGCACATGCCCCTCCCTGGTCAAGCCCCAAGCACTTACCCCACCCAACCAGGCCCCAAGTCCCAACCTTACACAGTATCCATAGGAACACGAGGCTTCTAGGGGACACTCCAGACCCAAACCACCACAATGGTCAAATAATGAGCATGTCCAACATGCTTTCCTTCCCAGAACTGGTTCATACCTATCTGAAGGTGACACCAACTTCTGCCCATTTCTTTCACCTTTCCGCCTCGTATATCCATCATCCTTCTCCTCCACCTTCCCTTCCTTCTCCAGCATGGCCACCATCTCAGCCGCCCAGCTGGTACAGATGAGAATGCGCTGTTTGTCTATGAGCTCGATCACCTTGACAAGGTCATTAATGTTGATCTTGCTATCTTTATCCTCAAGTTTTGAGGCCGAGCCATCCCGCTTTTTTTCCAGAACGTGCTTGATTTGTTTCATGTTACTGATGAGCTCAGTGACACAGACTGATGTTCTTCCCTGTGGCGAGCCCTGGAGGAGACCCAGTTTGCCAGCCTCCTGCCTGCCCCCAGCTGTGCATTAGCCCACCCAGCTGTCCACCAGTCACCGGCTGCACCCACTTCTCAGCCTCTTGCTGGCTTCAAACTCCACCTGAATTTTTCCTTGCTAGTCCTGGACAGTGCCTGCTTGTGTTACAGCGCTCCTCCTGGTCAGGGATTTCTGCTTCTCTAGCTTGGAGCAGGAGTTACTCAGGAGGTCAATTTCCTCCTCCTGATTTCCTCTTCCTTCAAGCCCTCCAGGACCAGAGGAGTGTCCCTCAGGATCTCTAAGGCACCTCTGGCTGTGGCTGGGCCACTGGTGTCCCAGGAGCAGCACTTCAGCTCCCTCTAGCTCAATGCCCTTCGCTGCCTCCACAGCCATGCAGCTCCTTCTCCTGGGGCTTCTGCAGGAGGGCAGCCTCCTCCTGCATCGTGGGTTCTAGCTTTACTTTGCTGTCCACCTGCTCACCCTCCACCTCTTCAGGCAGACCCCGGAGGGAGGCAGCTGGTGGACCTTGTCCCAGCAGCCCCTCAGCAACAGGGACCCTAGGTGCTGACTTCAATGGCCTCTGGCTTTAGCCTCCTGGACCCGACCTCCTTTGCCACCATCCCTGGGAGGGTCTATAGTACGGACCTGAGCCAGTTCCCAGGTGGAAGGGTGTCCGGAAACTACACGGCTTAAAACAGGATGTGCAGTGACATAAGGATCTCTTGGTGCAGGTGCAGGTCCAGCCTCTACTTCAGCTGACCCCAGCCAGACTTCTGTGACGCATGTCTTGCATCCACCCCTCTCCTGCAATTCCTAATGTTCAGGCTGCCCACCTCTTCCTCAAGGTCAGCTTGTTGTCACTCTGAGTGAGCACAGCCACACAGTGTGCCGGAAGCTCAGGAGGTGCTGGTGCCCAAGGCCTGGAGCTCCAGCCGCTGACACAGTTCCATCAGCTGTGGCTGTGTGAAGCTGTGCAGGGTCAGCTCATTCTCAACTAACTTAGAAAAGGGCACCATCTTCTCCTTGATGTATTTCTCCTCTGTCTTCGAGGTCTTCTGAGAAAATGAGGAGAAGTCTTTGTTGTTCTTCAGGGCCATCTCTTTCACAGAGTCCTGGAGGAGCTCACCAGCTCCAACCTGACCCGCAGCTCCTTCTCTAGCCTCTATATCTTGATGGGTTGGGCCTCAAACATGGGCGGTAGCATGCTGGGGATGAACTCCATAGCCATGGGCAGCATGAACTCCGCGAAAGGCACCACCCTTAGAGCAGGATGGGCCATGGTCAGAAGAAGTCAGCACAGATCCCAGAAGTTTCCTGAGCTCCCTGCAGCTGGACGTGTGGCCACACTGGATGCACCAGAGCATGCGTGGCAGCCTTGGGGCCATTCCAGGGCAGGCAGAGCCCATGATAGTACTGCTTCAGATGGCCCAGTACCCTCTGCTTGAGGGACTTGAGTGCCACCTTCTCCAGCTCAATTTTGCTTTTTAAGGACGTGAGGGACTTCTCCACTGTCAAGCTGTAGCCAAGAGAGGCCAACTAGTAGCCACACAGGGAGGTCCTGAAGGTGACAAGCAATCCTACAGAGGTGGGGATCCACGGCCCTCAGGCCACCAGGCCTGGGTGCTCAGCCCTCCAAGTCCAACCACTGAGGGGCCTCGGAAGCAGAGCTACACAGGGTGGGCTGGGGTGCAGCACCACGGGGAACGTGCACACAGCAAGTGAGCTCCCTGGCACAGGTAAGCTATGACAAGTGTGATGCCCCATTCCTGCCTAGTGGCCAGCAGACCCAGGCAGCTGGCAGGCAGGCACTGGCCTGGCAGTTTCTCGACAATGTGGGCATGAGGCGCTGGTCGCCACAGCCTCTGACTGTAGCCTCCTCCACTCCCTCCGCAAGTCCTGTTGTCCCGCAATGATGATGACTGTGGCACCTAACTTCCAGCAGGAAGCCCTCAGTTCAGCCATGGATTGGCATGGCCTAGGAGAGGCCCAGGGATGGAACATTGCTCCTATTGGCCCCCTGGGTGCCCACCACCATCCAGCTCTGCTGCTTCCTGCTTCTAAGAGTTCAGCTTTTCTAGATTACACATGGAAATGAGTGGTTTGTCATTCTGAGCATGGCTTACCTCATTTAGCACAGTGTTTTCAAGGTTCCCAAAGGGCAGGATTTTCTTTTTTGTGGCTGCATGATATCTATTGAACATAGGTCCCGGAACTCTTCCTCCATTCCTCTGTTAATGGGCACCAAGGTGTTGGCCATTGAGAACCATGTTGCAGTGGACATACCAATTTTGCTTTCATGGGATGTTACATCATAGGATAATAGTTCTGGTTCTAAGTTTTTTGAATAACCTCATCCATTAGGATGGTCATGATAAAAAAAGACAAGAAATAACAGTCTCTGCAGAGGACATTTCTGTGGTTTGGATCTTAAGTGTTTCCCAGGAGCCTTATGTATTTGGAACTGTGTGTGGTTGACTCAAGGGCCAGAAAGTGAGGGAGAGGCACCCACCCTGAAGTTAGTAAGGGAAGGAGAAGGAACATTGTTGCAGCCTCTTCCTGGGAAGGCTCCGGCCTGCCTGAACCTGCAGACTTCACTTTGCTGCCAGGCTTCACTTGGCTTCTGTCTGCAATGGGGTGAGAAGCTCCCCAGTCTCTGTCCCTCTATGTACCTCCACTGTTGCAGCTGTCCCACGAATGGACCATGTGTGTGAGAGGCCTTCTGAAACTGTGACCTAAATACATCTTTCCTCCCTTAAATTGTGGATATCAGGTATTTTGTCACAGCAACGAGAAAATAACTGGCACAGATGTAAACAAAAGGGAAACTGGTACACAGTCAGTGGAAAAGTAAATTACTGACCCTGTTATATAAAAGGTAAATAGGCTCAAAAATTAATGTCCACCAATAGAAGGATGGAAAAAGAATTGTGGCACCTATATACGTGGAATATCATTCAGTCATGAAAAGAAGGAAATCCTGCCATTTATGAGGACATGGATGAGCTTGGAGGACATTATGCTAAAATAAAATAAGCCGGGTCATCTGCCTAATTATCAATTGGGGCATTTACTTCCCAGGCCTCTATGTATACAGTGTTTTCAAAATGTGTGGTGAATATATAAATTTTAAAGGTGTATGACAAGAGAGCACCTCAAACCCCCCTTGTAATCCCCCCTTTACTTCAAACCCACTTATTCCCTCATTCTTGCCACTTTATGAAGCAGTTCCGGAAGTCCTCTTTCTTGACTGTATTTGTAAGATGCCACGAAAAATACGATGAATGCTCAGGCTAGGTAACCTCAAATGGAAAGGCACACTTGTAAAAACATGATGGTGTGTCCCCATCCACCCTAGTTACCAGATCTGGCGCTGTTCAACATCTGGCTGTTACCCAAAGACAAACTGACCATGGAAGACGACGATTTGAGTGGATTTAGGACATCAAAGCAGCTACAACAGCCAGGGCTACTAACGACCTTCAGGAAAGAGAACTTCCAGAATCGCTTCAGGAAGTGGCAGGGACAATGGACATGTATGCTTGAAGTGAGAGGGAGAATTTTGAGCGTGGAGAATGACTCTTTTTATATATAAGCTTGAAAAAATCTGAGCATGTAGTACATTTTTCATCTTACCCAGCTGTGCAATGAAGGATCTGGCTTGTAGCACAGACAGAGTAAGAGGAAGTTCCCATGATGCCAGTGGCCGTGGTGGCTGGAGCTGGAAAGTCATTTCCCTGAGGAAGTAACAAAGGGTCTGAGGGCAGAAGAGTGGTGGAAGGGTTCTTTAGGTCACATGGCACCCACTTTCTCTATGTCCTGGTAGATCCAGGGTGGGAGCCACTGACGATGTTAAAAGTGGTGAGCAAGAAAGTACAGCCGGAAAGAGCCAGCCAGCCAGGGCTCAGTCACCATCACTGGTGTCACAGCTCTGGGATGGGGAGCTATTCAGCTTCCCTGACTCCGTTTACTCATCTGTATAATGGGAATAACACTATGAGGCTCAAACAGTTGTGAGGACGGAGCTTCATCCGGTGCTGGGCATATGGTTTGGTTGGTCTTGTCTGGATTGACATTTAACTAGAAGGCCAACCCTTCCTAATGCATTAAAACCATGGAACAGCTGTAGGAAGACAGTGGAGCCTCCTTTTGAGAAGGGATTTAGTGAGCATGGGAGGCCATCAGGGTGGGGTGGTTGCAGAGTTTCTCCATTCTCTGGGTCCCCAGGACCTAGGGCAGAGAAAGCACTTATGTGGGAGCTATGACACCATCAGGGCAGAGGGCCTGTTACAGTTTGGACCTAGAATGTCCCCCAAAAGCCTCACACTTGCAAAGCGTTTGGGTTATGAGTGCTAATTGGATCGATCCATTGATTTCATGCTGTCAGGAAGCAGGGCCTGGTTGAAGGGAGGGGTCTTTACTCTTTACGGGTATGACATTAAAGGGTATATAACCTTGCCCTGGCATCTTGCTCTTCCTGTCTCTGTGCAGTGACTGTCTTTCCGCACCCAAGCCAGGCCATTCTGCCATAACTGGATGACTATGCAGCAACTGAGACCTCCAAACTAGAAGCCAAGAGAAACCTCTCTTTAAGTCATGGGTGTTGGGTATGGTGTTCCGGCAACAAGAAAGTCATTAAAATGGGGCTTCTTTCCTGAACCTTAATTTCCTTTCTGTTGCTAAGGATACCGTCATCCACTTTCTGACTTTCTAACTTTTCCTAGTGCCGTGTTGCCCATCCTTGTGATCCCCATATACAACATGGAGGGTGATATTTGGAGAATTCCATATTCGTCTGCATTGATGAGTTGTTCCTCCTTGTTTTGCCAGCCTGTGGGGTCGGAGATCCTGAGGTTGGAGGCTAGAAGGTGAGAAATGTCTTGTGAAAATATCCCTGTTGAACACAAGCGTCAAAGGAACAATGTGATTCTTGCATGTCCTGCTTCCCACTTTGCGTCCAACACAAGAATGAAAGTCAACTTGGGTGACAGTAGCTCCATATTTCCTTCGTGGCTCTTTGGCACAGCACCCAGAGAGGTGGTTGCTCTCCTACAGGTGGCACACTGGAATTCCCTATGTGCTAGTTAGACACTGATGGGATGTGCATGAGCAGAAGTCAGGGATTCTGGAGTAGGTCAGACCCTGTTTTTCTGCAAATTGCCTGGCAATAAGAAACATGAAAAAAAAATACTATATTTCAAATTATTTCTAAAATGCTTTCCAAAAGTATAGATAATACTTTCCTCTTGTGCGGCTGCTCTGGGTCCAGAAATCCAGGGGACAGCAGCTGGCACATCAGAAAACTCTCAGTCATTTAGTTTATGAAACACCATCTTCATTTCTATTGTGTGTGTGTGTGTGTTTTTTTTAATGGCAGTCCATCCAAGGAATCTGAGCATGTGCAGATGAGATTACTCTCGAATGAGGGGCTTCTGGTACAGTCTTACAAACAAACACAAGGTGGGGGCTCCGCCGGGTTTATGAGTCTCAAGAACTTTCCAAGAGGGGAAAGTTGAGCTGACTTGAGGAATGAGAGTGAAACGACAAAGTCTTGGTGTAGCCAACCCGACAGGGTCTCTCTACGTCCCTGAGTTGTCAAGGCTGGGCTCCGAATATATCTGATCCCACGTAGAGAGGGAGGATTTTTCTCTCCCCTCCAGGAAATGCTTTCATCAGAACAGCTCTCCACATTGTATCCCCGGGCAGCCTGCAACCTGGCTGAAGCTGCACTTTGTCCCCTTGTGATGACCGGTGACAATGACATTAACAAGAATAACAGCTTCGAGAATGAGCTGCACACCGAGATCACTGGCATTTACATCACTGCCCAGCTGGTCCCTTAGGTAAAAATCCAAAAATCCACTGGGCCATATATTCCTTTGTGCGTTAGTGTGAGCAAGCGCGGCCCAGGAGCCCCTGTGGGAAGCTGGAAGTGGAGACCAGGGGGGTGGCAGGGACGAGGAACTGCTCACATAGAATACTGGGGCGATGAGGTGGGGAGGGGCTTCTGAGCTGGGGAGGAGGGTGGTATTTAGCAGCAGGTTGCTGAGGGGGTCTCAGTCATCAGGAGACAGAAGCAGGCAGAGTGGGCCAAGGGCAGCTGTGGCTGCTTCACTTGTGCCACAGTGGCACCCTGGCAGACAAGGGGCGCTGAGGACACAGATGCTGGCGGAGCTGCAGGTGGAGCACAAGGATCCTGGCCATGCTGCGCAACAGGAAGTAAAGCGCAGGAAGCGGAAATGGGGAACAGTATCCTGGCCAAGTCCTGGATCAGTCAGCCGCGGCTGTGTTAAGTAGCTTAGCACTTGTAAAGCCTGAAAAACTGAAACAGGGCAGATAGCAAGATACTGACGGCTAAGTGGGAAGACGCCAGAATGAGGTGTAACAGAATTCCCTGGAAAAGTAATTTGGCAAGCGGGAAAAAAAAAAAAAAAACAGCTAAATCAACAGAAGAGAAGTAATTGACTCTGATGATGATGACATTAATCTAGGAATGGTTAGTGCTGGAACTCAATGGAGCAATTCTAGGATGGAAATGGGTATTTGTTTAAATGTTTGTTTTATTATCTCTCTATACCATTAAAAACATACACCTGTTGTGTAAAGTTTACAAAACAAAAACAAGAAAACTTAAACACATCGCAGAAGCCACAGTAGCCCCCATTGCCGGGGGCAGCTGGGTGCAGCGACAGTGTCTTATAGCTGGCGCTTTGAGCTCTCCCTGATGGCTACTGACTCTCCTTCCTTCCTTTGCCTGATTTTATGAGTGTGTATTTCTACCGCAGAGCGGTTTGCGCACACAGCGCATCTTAATCTTCAGTCCCTTTCTGGTCCCGTCTCTCTGTTCAAGAGGCTACCTTCTGGTTTCCTATCATTCCTTCTTTTTTATTTTTTAAATTATTTTTACAGCACTTGGGGTTGACCTCAGAGCCTTTGCACTGAGCTACATCCCAGCCATTTATTATTTTTAATTTGTAAGGTATGGTCAGATAATTTTATTTTTCCTCCAAGCTTATTTTTGTTAGTATACATGCATAATGATCACATTCAAATTGAGGACCTGGCCCACCTGCAAACTGCATAGACACACTATGTAGGCAGTGACTGAATGGATTAAGGATAGAGCATAGCTTTCCGATTTTTACTCTCTCTACTTCAATGTATCTATTGCATTAGATGCAGATTCTTTTTTTCTTTTTTCTTTTCTCCTCCTCCTCCTCCTCTTCTTCTTCCTCTTCTTTCTTCTTCTTTTGTACTGGAATTGAGCCCCAGATCCTTACACTGAACTACATTCCCAGACCTTTTTTTGAAAAATGTTTAATTTTGGGGCAGGGTCTCACTAATTCATCAAATTGCTCAGGCGGAGCCACCATGCCTGGCAAAATAAAAATATGGTACACCTCGCAAATACGCATGTCACGTTTGCACAGGGTCATACTGATCTCTGTGTCATTCTGAATTTGGTGTGTTGGTGAAGCAGGTAAATCTAATGACAGCTCTGAGTAGACTCTAACCAGTTTGAAGGTCAGTTCTAACTGCCACAAGGCATCTAAAAGAATCACTCTCCTTCCTTCCTCAAAGATGCATGTATCTTTCCTTACGCACACTGAGTCGGCCCAAAAGAAAATTCAACTGAAACAGTCCCTCTCCACCGTCAGCTTCCTCCCAACCCTAACTTTGTCAAACAGTCTGAAAAGACTGAATCCTGTGCCTCAGTGAGCAAGTGAGTCCCACCTTACAGATCTAAAACTCCTCCTCCTAGTCCTCAATGCTGGGCTTCAGGATACCAGGGCAACTTTGTGAAGGGCCGGCCCTCAAGAGGTGGGCCTCGTGAGGGCCCAGCTGCTGGAGCTGGGGGAGACTTTGCTCCTGGCAGTTGTTTACAGGCCTCTCCTCCCCACCCCTACGGGAGCCCTGCCTTCTCCAGCTGCGGAGGACACCAGGGCTCCTTCTCTGTGCGTGGCAGCTAGCCCTGTACTTTGAATGGTACACACTTGGGAAAGCGTTGGAAAGGGAGAGGGACGGCTTGGAGCACGCGCATCTCCACAGGGCCTGGGCCGCCCTGCCGAGGCCCCTCGCTTTCCCTGCTTGAAAGCTTGTTTTCTCTGCTCTCGAGGATTATGCTTTGTTTTCCATAGACAGTAGCAGGCTCTCACTCCTTGTCACCCTTCGTGACTTTCTCTCGCAGGTTTTACGTTGGCTTCACAGAGTCGTTTGCCTTCTCCAAAATACTGCAGAGCCTTTTTAAAGGTGTTGCTTAGACGGACACAACCTTCCCCTGAACTGCATTCTTGTGCGTGTAGGAGGCAGTTTCAGGAAAATTTTATTATTGGATTTTGTTTTAAATCTTGAGAAATATTTACAATTATCCACCTTAAAGTGAGAAGAAGAAACTTCACAGGGGCTTTCGAAGGTCCCCAAGGTGGGGTCTGAGCCCTGTCAACGGTGCCTGTGCCTCCTCCGGAGGGATGAGAGCTCCGTCACGTTAGATTTTCCCCAGGTCCTCCTTGTCTTCGTCTTTCCTGTGTCATCTTTCCTCAGAGACCCTGTGACTGACTCTCTGCTGATACCCTGCCCCCAGACTGCTAATGGAAATCGCCCCCCACCCCATCATCCCTGTGGTTTTTCATTTTATAAACTCCACCCAATCTCTGCTTTGGCACTGAGAATTCTTTGAGGCACGAGCAGGTTCTCAGTCCCCAGCTAATAAAGGACTCCTAAATTTTCCTCTAAAAGTGGTGTTTCAATATTGTGTCACTCAGATATAGCACCTTATCACTCACTCATCCATTCATTCAGGAAGAAACACAAAGTCACGCCCCATGCGGTGGCAGAGACCTGTCATCCCAGCACTCTGGGAGACTGAGGCAGGAGGATTTCAACACGTTGGAGCTATAACATAATGCAGAGACCTTGAGTTCATTGCTCAGTACCACCAAAAAGAAAAAACAAAAGACTGCCACACACACACAGCTCACACATTAAACAGGATATAACTTATACAACTTTTTATTCAAGGTTTCTAATGCAGAAATATGAATTGATCTGTCCAGTATGCCTGCCCATTTCAAATGTAGGGCTAAGAGGGACAGGAAGTCTCCAAGGACTCCTGGACCACGGTCGTGCCCTGCCCGTGGATGATGGGGGCACTGGCCACCCACAGAGAGCCGACCTGGAGGGGCCCAGCCTGAACCAAGCAGGGTGAAATGCAGCTACTGGGGCAAGTCCTGTGGGGCCCCGGGAGGGTGGGCGATGTGTGGGAAACAGCCATCCACTTAACTTTAAAGGTAATGCTCCGAATTAATTCGTGACCTTGAGGAAGCCATGATACCACAACTAAAGACACTCGAGAAAGAGGACTCCCAGACCTGCTCCAGGGCACGGTAAGGATGACAGGACTAACGGCAGTTTGTCTTTCTCTGTGATAATTTTTAAAAATTTAAACATTAACTGTATTTTAGATCATACTGTATACATGCAACAATTCCCTAAAATGAATGTAATTATAATTTGTAACAAACAGACACTAATTTTTAAAAAGTTTGCTGGCCTAGTGCATGCTCAGATACTGCCTAGTGCTACCTGTGTAATATTCAGCAGGTCCCTTAATCTCTCAGGTCTTGTTTCCTCAGCAGTGAACAAGGCAATCACAGCAGCAGAGCCAGTTAGCTCGCGTGCAAACTAATCTGTGAGAAGTACGAGCTGAGTGAATAGATTCTGCCTCCACTTGTTTGTACTGGTCGTCTGCAACTTCTAATGCACCTGAAAGTGCTTTTAAAATCTTTATTTTGTGACTTCTGGAAGTTTGTGATTATTTTTCTTTTACTTGCTCCCCCGGTGTGTACGGGGTCGGGGCTGAAGCCCAGGCCCCCTTCCTGCCACCACTGAGCCCCACCTCCAGCGCGGTGCAGAGATTTTTATTGCCCCTTTCTGTTTCTTTGGTTGCTTTTGAGATCTTCTTACACATCTAGTTTATGTTTATCCTTTTGTGAAACAAGAGATAAATAAAGCCAAGACAACCATAAAGTAATTGGTAAAAGGGAAGTGATGAAGGCTTATTTTGGCTTTTTGAGACTCCCTCTGTAGTCCAGGCTGTTCCTCAACTCACTACGGAGCTCTGCCCTGTTCAAGCAATCTCTCCTACTGAGTCTGGAGAAGAAACAAGGTGAGTTCCCTGGGCAGCAATAGAGGGCATAATTATTTCCCTCTGGTGTCCCTCAGGTTTTATTATTTACACAAAGGACCAGGGCATGGCAGATCCAGTCCTTGTGTGACCCATACTATGGCCAGAAGACCAATGGCCCATGGGTTGCTTCCTCAGTCCAAATAAAACAACAATATTTAATCATTTTTTTCCCCTTACCCTTTCTACAAGAATGATCCTCCCAGAATTCTAACATTCACCCCAGTGGAATATCCAGATGAATTTGAGAGAATTTTGATTCTTCCTTCCTGGGAGTTCATTTCCTCACCCATAGGCCTAGAATGTTTACTTCCCATCCTCAAACAAATTGATTCTGAGTCTTTCGACTAGAGAATGCTTTACCCCCACTCCACCCTCACTTTTGCTGGAGGTTTCTCACAGACTCCAAAGTCCCCCCAATTACCGAGGGAGTTCCGTGGTCACCAAGGCAGTACTATGAGGATTAACCTTCCTCAACCTTCCTACCTTAGTCTGCGCATGAAGTTTTCCCGACCAGCTGCAGTTTTCTTTTTTTTCTTTTTCTTTTTCTTTCTTTTTCTTTTTCTTTTTTTTTTTTTTGCATCATCCTTACAGCTTCCAAATGTAAATTGTCTCAGGCTTTTCATGGCTCTGCAAGAGGTTAGCCCCCCTACCACACCCCAGGCAGAGCAGGCCACCTAGAAAACTAGATGGGTCACCTCCTCCTCTTCTTAGGGTGTATTCCTCCAGCAGGTGTGTAAATCCTAAATGAGCCCGCAAATTGTTAGGAACAGCTCGCAGGAGTTCGTGTGTCCAAACAAATAATGGCCCTGGGAGCATGGAGGACAGAATAGGAAGCTTTAATTATCTTTTTGCAAAAGGGTGACCTTCCCACATGCAAGTGAGGCAAAGTACACCAAAAATACGGTGGATACTGGCACAAGCAAATCCTTGATGAGATCTAAGGTATTGGCTCAGGGACAAGTTTATTACAACGCTATGACCTTTATCCCTCCACCCCCCACCCCCCACCTTCTGTATTTGTCTGGTCATCTGGTAAGGGAAAACGTGCAAAAATTTGAAGATCTGCCATTGGCTTCCAGTCAAGATGGTGGCAGAGTAGGAGCCCTTGAACAGCTATCCCTAAAGAAATAAAAAAGTGCAAGTGGAATTTATAACATAATCGAAGGATCAGAAGTAAAAATAAACCCGGGCGACCACAGCCTGGAGAAGCCCCATGTGGGGCCTTCCCTACTACCCACAAGGCAGTGGGAGACTGGGAAGGCGACTCGCAGATGAGTGGCAGCATACTGCAAGGAGAGCCCCTGAAACAGTGCACCCCTAACTGTGCCCTGTGGGTTGCAGGACTGCAAGAAGTGTGCGCCCCGTCCTGCCAGGACCCGATAGGAGGGGGAGAAGAGCTCCCAGGGAGAAGAATAACTGTTTGTTTTTCAGTTAGTCTTTTTTTTTCTTATTTTTATTTTTTATTTCTCTCAGCTTGTGCGCTGCTAGTTGATCAACTGATCGATTTGTACTTTGGCTTTTCTTTTCTCTATTGGATTTTATTTTTATCATATTTTATCTCTTTTCTTCTCCTCCGCTCCTCTTTCCCCCTTGCTCTATACTATAGTCCTTTTATTTTTTCAAGCCCCTAAGTAAGTCCCTAGACTTTAACTGCACCTTATTTCAATTTTTTCTCTTACTTTTTTCCTTCTCTTTGTGTTTTTCTTCTGTCCCTTCTTCTCCCCTACTCTGCCCTAAGTCTCAGTACTATTACTCATAGGGCTTTCCTGTCTTTGTCAACTCAGAGCTGGGGTACGAGTATCTCCAGGCTTTTCCTTATCATACAATCACTTATCTACCTTTCAAATCCCACCTAAAATTAACTCATAATCCTAATCCGTCCCCTCCCTACTCCAGATCCTCTAGTATTTGAATTAATAAGTATCAATAACTCTCATTCATGTAGAAAGACCAATAGAGACATATTTTCTGTAAATTATGGCTAAAAACAAATCAGTAACACAGTTCTGTGTATATATTTCTACCAATAAAATAGTGGCACCATGAGCAAATTCTTTTTATAGGTCATCGCAATTGTACTAGAAATCACCTTGAGTAGTATGGATGCTAATTAGTATGTTAAATGGGGACTGAGTGTATATGTTAATAGTGGATTAGTATAAATATATAACTAGTAAGTAACTAAAACAAATAAAATAGTATAGTGGGTGGATCTAAACCAATGTAAAATATTATTATTTTAAGGTCTCTGTTATACTATCAATATCAATAGTACAATTCAATACGGCAACTCTAGGTTCAATTAGATGTATAGCAAATATATATCGCATCCATTACTTTTGTGAGGAGAATATACACAATGTTACTAGACTCTGCTATTTAGTTGTTAATATTAGAAAGTATTGTAACTGTAAACCTTTACTCAAATTATAGATGCTAACATGGTTAATGATCTTCATATTTAAGTTACATTAACAAATACTCTGTCAAGGTCACACTTGAAACAGAAGGAGTCTAATTGAAGAATCTCAGGAAAAGAAACAGAGGACATCAACAATACTGGAGCCTCAACTCACTGTAGCAGAACCATGAGAAAAAGTAATAAATCACCTACAGAAAGACCTGACACCCCAGAAAATAATACTAGGTATCTTGAAATAGCAGAACCCAAAGATGAAAAAGGCCCAGAAATTCTTAGAATTGAAACAGGAAATGAAAGAGCTATACCAGGACATAGCTACGCTATCAGCAAACATTGACAAGAAACTAGAGGAAAACGAAGAAGATACAAACCAGGAGATAAAGATAATTAAGGCAATGCAAAAAATTAGACATGAATTCAGCAGAGATATAAAAACAATGAAAGCAGACCTTCAGGATGTGAAAAACACACAGGAAAAAAATAAATAACCAGTTTAAACATTTTGAGAATAGAATGTCAGACCTAGAAGATAAAGGGGCCGAGCTGGGATGTACAGGCAATGAAAACACAAACCAGAAAAAGAAGAAAGGGAAAGGTTAGAACAGCTGATGCAAGACTCAAAGAGAAATACCCTCGGAATTATGGGAGTGCAGGAGAAAATTGAGGACAAAACAAAAGGCTTAAAGGTCATGTTCAATGAAATTATCGAAGAAAATTTTCCAAATCTAAAGAAATAAATGAACATGGAAATACTGCAGGCATATAGAACACCAAACAACTATGGTCAGAAGAGAACCTCATCGTGACATATCATAATTAAAATACTAGACACCCAACCCAAAGACAGAATATTAAAAGCTGTAAGAGAAAAACAGAGGGTGAACTACAAAGATAAGCCCATAAGGAAACTGTAGATTTCTCAGCTAGCTCCAATTCTTCTCAAACTGTTCCATGAAGCTGAAAGAGAAGAAATACTATCACACTCATTTCTGAAGGCTAGAATCACCTTTGTCCCCAAACCACACAAAGACAACCAGAAAGGAAAATTATGAATTAATATCCTTAATGAATATAGGTACAAAAAATTTTAGTAAGCTTCTGGCAAATAGAATCCAGCAGGTGATCAAAAGGACCATACCCCATGATCAAGTGGGCTTTGTTCTTGGGATGGAAGGCTGGTTTAACATATGTAAATCAATCAATGTAATACACCACATCAACAAAAGCAAAAACAAAATCACATGATCATCTTGATGCAGGAAAAGGCTTTCATAAAATTCAACACAAAAATTCTGAGAAAAATAGATATAGAAGGGCCTTATCTCAAACTCATAGAAGCCATATGTGCCAAACCTACCACTAATATTTTGGTAAATAGAGAAAAATTGAAAGTGTTTCCCCTTAAATCTGGAACATGACAAGGCTGTCCAGTCTCACCACTCTTATTCAGCATAGTCCTTGAAAGAGTTGCCATAGCAATCAGACAAGAAAGTGAAATAAAGCAAATATGAGTTGGAGAGGAGAAAGTCAAATTATCCTTATTTTCAGATGTTATGATTACATAAAAGACCCCAAAAACTTCACTATAAAACTCTTGGAAATAAACTAATCCAGCCAAATTGCAGGCTACAAAATTAATTTTAAAATATCAACAGCTTTTCTTTACACCAACTATGAACTCACTGAAGAAGAGCTTGGAAGAATAATCCCATTCTCAATAGCCCAGCAAAAAATTAAATACTTAGGAGTGTACCTAAGCAAGGAAGTAAAAGACCTATATACAGAAAACCACATTACACTGAAGAAAGAAGTTGTTGATGACATCAGAAAATGGAAAGACATCCTCTGTTCTTGGATAGGTGGAATCAATATAAGTAAAAATGACTATACTACCAAAACTGATATACAGATTCAATGCGATTTCTATCAAAATACCAACAATTTTTTTTCACAAAACTTCAAAAAATAATCCTCAAATAATATGGAACCAAAGGAGACCTTGAATAGCCAAAGCAATCTTGAGTGACAAGACTGAGGCAGGAGGCATTACAATACCAGACATCAAGCTATCCTATAAAGCAATAGTTATAAAAACCATATGGTACTGGCACAAAAACAGACAGGTAGACCAGTAGAACAGAATTAAGGATGAGGAGACAAGTGCAAATACCATCAGCTACCTAATCTTCAATAAGGGAGCCAAAAGCATACACTGGAAAAAGGATAGTCTCTTCAACAAATGGTGCTGAGAAAACTGGACATCTATATACTGAAGAATGAAACTAGACACACACCTGTCACTAGGTATAGCAGTAAAATTAAATCAAAGTAGATCAAAGACCTAGATATTAAAACTGAAACACTGAACCTCCTGGGTAGATAAATTAGGCCAATATTTAAAAGACATAGGTGTAGAAAAGGACTTTCTTAATAAGACACCAAATGTGAAAGAAATAGACCCCAGAATTAAGAAATGGGATTATGTCAAATTAAAAAGTTTCTGCATGGCAAAGGAAATTATCAACACTGTAAAAAGAGAGCTGAAAGATTGGGAGAAAATAGTCACCACCAACACCTCAGATAGGAGGCTTATAATCAGAATATACAGGGAACTGAAGAAATATAAGCCCCCCAAAATCAAGGACCCTATTGAAAAACTGGCAAAAGAAATGAATAGGCCATTCTCAGATGAAGAAGTTCAAATGGCCAATAAATATATGAAAAGATGTTCAACTTCCTTAGCTCTTAGAGAAATGCAAATCAAAACATCACTAAGATACCATCTAGTTCCAGACGGAATGACATACATCAAGAACACAAACAGCAATCAGTGTACTGGCAAGGCTGTGGGGAGAAAGGAAACCCTCCTGCACTTCTGGTGGGAATGTGAACTGGTACAACCACTATGGAAAGCAGTATGGAAGTCTCTCAAAAGACTGGAGATAAATATCCCCTTCAATCCAGCGATACCTCTTCTGGGAATTTTCCCAAAAGAGTTAAAAACAACATATAACAAAGATACCATGTTCATAGCAGCACAAATAATAATAGCTAATATGTGGAAGACACCACAATACCCATCAACAGACCAATGGATACACAAGTTGTGGTATTTATACACAATGGAATATGATTCATCTATAAAGACAGTTTAGAGACTTTTGTAGGCAAATGGAGGTAACTTGAGACCATCATGCTTGTTGAAGTGAGTCAGAAGCAGAAGGTTAAATATAAAGTGATTTCTCTGGTGTGACAAACCCAGATCACAATTGTTTTGTAGAACTTATTGTGGGAAATAGTGGGACATGAAAGGAAGAAGGAGGGAGTGGGAGGGCCAAAAAGGGAGAGGGGAAGGATTTGCAATCTTGTCGTGAGATGTATATGCATAAAATACCCAAGATCTATGTGAGCTTTATGCATTGCACTTATACATATCAATAAAATGGGGGAAATAATAAAGATCCGCATCTTCACTTTGAACAATGTGCCACTGCTATGGTTAGGTGGCGCTCACTGCCTCCCCTCCCAACTGGTGGGATTACAGGTGTGCACCATTTTAAGGACTTATGTGGCAAGTACTTTAACTGCTGAGTTATTTGTTCCTCTGACCCCTGTTATGGCCTCTTCAGCCATTATCTCCACAAAGATTTTTTTGCAGAATGTTTTATCTTTGTGCACAATTTTGACCAGATATTCCTGAAATGGTCAAGTTCACTAATACACATTTCACGGTCTGGGACGCTTTGTGTAAAGCTATCAGAGCTCTGAAAAATGGGTTGGAGCCTTTTTTGAATCAAAGCATACTGGGTGTGCTGGCACTGGCCTGTAAACTGAACACTCTCGGAGGCAGGAGGATCACAAGTTTGAGCCCGGTGTATAAAATGTAGCACTTTAGTGAGATCCTATCTCAACATATTAAAAAAGGGCTATGGATGCTGTGGTGGTTTGGATCTGGAGTGTCCCCCAAGTGATTCCTGTTCCTATGGATACTGTGTAGGGTGAGAAGGGAGCCCTGGCTGGAGAAAGGCGGACACTTAGGGTGGCCTGGAGGGGCTTGAATTGGTTCTGCCCTACCCCCCACCCCAGTCTTTCTGTGTCACCATGCTGTAAGGATGACTGTCTCCCACGCAGCTATAGCTCTGGGGAAGCCCCTCCATATGATCCCACCACTTTCCAGCCGCTCACCTGTAAACCGACTGAGACCTTCTGAAACTATAAACTACAGTAAATCTTTCCTCTCTAAATTGTGGATGTCAGGTATTGAGTCACAGCGACAAAAACGTAACTAAGACAGATGCAAAGGCCCAGGTTCAAATCCCTGCCAAACACACATGCACGCATGCTCATGCACACACACACACACACACGCACACACACATGGCAATTAGAGAATAGTGGGTCATCTAATAAAAAATAAATTTAAATTTAAATTTTTTAGTCATAAATGTATAATTCCAGAATACACACACCATCGATATGTGAATTACTGATCCAAAATGAGAAAATTTTTCATTTTCCTTTCAAGCAGTTTCGTTAGTGCTAGAAATAAAAACTGAAAAAAATTACACCACAGTAGGCAAAGTTAACTAAAATAAATATGCCAAAACCAAAATGGACAAAAATGCAAGAGTACACCTAAAATTTGGGGTGTTTCTTTAGATTAAAAACCTGCGAACGTTCATTAAAATTCCTAAGGAGGAATGCCAATACTGTTCAATTAAATACAAAAATTCCTAATATATATAGAAATATTTTACCTGGAAATAAATTTTTACGTAATCAAATGACAGTTTATTTCAACCAATGTTTAAAAATTGATTCACATACAGTCATAATTTCCAATCTTAAAAGACAGCAAATGACAATGTAGACAGAGACTTATAAGGTGACCAGCTCAAAACGGACACTCAGAGCACAGCTCTCAGTATCTCCAGAGGCTCCGAACATGTGATTATAAGAAGATACAGTAAAAATGTGTAACAAATTGACCTGTTAGGCTGGAGGATTGCTGGGGAACAGTTTCCACAAGTCATCTTTCATTTAGCGTGTCTGATATTTGGACACTTAATCACACTGTTCTCATTGGCAGGAAGAATCCTGTTGGCGGAAAGCATCAACATATTTGCTGACTCAGCTCTCAACCTCATTTGTCTACTCGTCAGTCTGTGCTAAGATGAGCCAGGCTCCCAAGAGGAGTGGCCACGCCCCCCCAACATCTGCCGAACCTTCCATCCTACAGCAAAAATGTCAAATTTGGGGGGGGGTCACATTCATAATTAGTTTTTCACACATACTAGTAGTTGATACCAAGAATATATAGGTATTTATTCCCTTTAGCTACTTTTTTAAAAAATCACTTTTTTCCCCACTGTCCATATCATTTCCTTTCCTGTTGTAAAGAGAACTCTGCAGAAGTCATTTTTGAGACTCTACATGGTTTAAAGTACTTTCTCTTGTGCCTAACATGGTTTGCCAGGGTCTACAATTTCTGCAAAAATTTTTTTCTCACTTGCCTTTTTCAGGCCTATAGTGGCCTTAGCACTGCTGTTATTTGATATCATCTGTTTCCTTGTTCTTCGTGAGTTACTGCTTTCTGGAAGCATTTCAGATCTTCTTTTTATTTTTAACATCCCGACAAATCCATGATCATGTGTCTGCATGAGGCTGTTTTGGCTTTTTTGCTGGATGAACGTGCCTACTTCCAGAGTTAGAGAAATTTTCCCTGTGTTATTTCTTTGATAATTTTCTTTCTGTCCTGTTCTCTTCCCCTCTCAGCCTCTCCTGTCCTCTCCTCTCCTCTCTTCTCTCTCTCTCAGCCTTTCTCTACCCCGCCTCTCTATCATGGGCAAGTCCCTCTAGGGAGTCTCACAAGGGAAACTCATCCCTGAAAGTATGAATATCATGGGATGTCATTTCAGTTTACACAAAATGTGTTTCTATGAAATAAAAATATTTTTTCTGACTGCTTTGAAGCAACTGTTCTGAAAGTATTTTGAGAAGGTGTTTCAAAAACATTTTTGCATTAATGAAGTTACATTTACATTGTTCATCTGCTCAGTTATTCACCAACTCTTCACCACGGGCTAGTAATTATTATTCTGACCCTAGAGGAGCTGCAGGGGAGGAAGCAGGGGACGTATTCAGCTGTGGTCAGTGAGTGCCTGGTCCACTTCAAGAGGGGAGATGAATTTAGAGAAGAAATGCATGAAATAGAGTGTGGCACATGCTATTTGGGATGTGATTACATCACACGTTCTATGAGATCCGGTAGCAACCTGCCCCTGAGCTGCAGAGTGGGCTAAATGGGGAGCCTGAGGATCCCCCCAGCTGCCACCCCTGGAGACTTCCTCAAGGTGTGCAGGCTCTGCTTTTGTAATAGTGACTTTATAGTTCTGTTCACATCAACATCGCCTTGGCAAATGCCTCCTTTGCTGGCCTGTGATGCAAGATCTGCCTATTCATCTGTGTGAGGACATCTCACACATAGGGCAAGGGGCACAGGGCTTCAAACCAGAAGAGCTGGATGGCTAGTAATCAATCTGGTTGCACAGCATCCAGGGGAAAGAAACACCTGGTTCTTCCTCTGGAACATGGCAGTCACAGGACAGTGCTCCCAGCATCGTGGGCACCAACCAGCGAAATTTTGGGGCTCTGTAATGCAGACCACAGTCTACAGACATAAAATCTCAGCTGGATCACAGGTGTGATTGTTCTGCCTGGTTCTCTCTGTCCTGTGGGAACCTCTCTTCTCACAAAGAGCCCTACCCCAAAGACTCAGGATAGCCAGTAGATTGAGGGGCTCCTGCTGTCACTGGACTGTTGGCCTCTACTAAGGTTTGATCTGCAAAATCTCACTTTGCTTTACTGCAAATGATATTGACAGGGTCTAGAAACAAGGTGATTTACTTGTGCCTTTTGAACCCGTTCAGGCCCAGTCATGTATATACCACTTCCATTTGATGATGGACTGCTGTTGCACACATCCAACTTTATGAGTTGAAGGATCAGACAGCAGCCAGTTCATTATGGGCAGCTTAGGCCTCATGGTAACATGGTGTCCCATGGACAAATGCTCAGTTTCCACTAAGGCCCAGTGGCAGCCCGGAAGCTGTTTCTCAAAGGGAGAGTAGTTTTCTGCAAATAATGGCAGGGCCTTGCTCCAAACTCCGAGGGGTCTTCACTGTGATTCACCTATGAGAGCCTGCCAGAGGCTCCAACAGCATCCCTGTCTGCCACTGACACCTCAGGCACCACGTGGTCTGCTGGGTCGTATGGCCCAAGTGGCAGAGCAGCCTGAACAGCAGCCTGGACCTGCTGCAGAGACTTCTGCTCCAGGCCCCACTCAAAAGGAGCAGCTTTTCAATTTATTCAATAAATCGGTCTGAGTAACACACCCAAGTGAGGAATATGCTGCCTCCAAAATCCAAATACTAGGCATTGTGCCTCCTTCTTGGATATAGGAGGGGCCAGATACAATAACTTATTCTTCACCTTGAAAGCAATATCTCTGCATGTCCCATACCACTGTACTCCTAGGAATTTTATTGAGGTTGAGGGCCCTTAAATTTTAGTGAGATTTATTTCCCAGCCTCTGACACACAAATGATTCACCAACAAGTCTAGAGTGGTTGCCACCTCTTGCTCACTTGGTCCAATTAGCATAACGCCATCAATACAGTGGGCCACTGTTATCCCTGTGGAAAGGCAAGACGATCCAGATCCCTTCGGACTATGTTGTGACACAGGGCCGGAGAGTTGATACACCCTTGAGGCAGCACAGTAAAGGTACACTGCTGACCTTGCCAGCTGAAAGCAAATTGCTTCTGATGGTCCTTATGGATGGGTATGGAGAAGAACGCATTAGCCAAATCAATAGCTGTGTACCAGGCACCATGAGATGTGTTAATCTATTCAAGTAAGGAGACCACATCTGGTACAGAAGCTGCAATTGCTGTCACCACCTCATTAAGCTTTTCATAACCCACTGTCATCCTCCAAGATCCAACCATCTTCTGCACTGGCCAGATAGGAGAATTGAATGGGGGTGGGGCAGGACCCACAAGGCCTGCATCCTTCAAGTCCTTGACAGTGGCACTAACCTCTGCACTAATGAGACATGCCCAACATACAGCCTGCAGGCCACATGAATTCAGAAACTTTCCTAAAACATCGGGTTTATTTATACTTAACTGAATTATGTATATTACATATTTTAGATACCTAAGCTAGATATTTTAGGTACTATATTGGATATTTTATATTCAGCCCCCAGACAATTCCTCTTCACTGAGTACAGCCCAAGCTAAAAGGTTGGACACTTGTGGTTTAATCTTTGCCTCCCAGTCTACACTGATCTCCTATCCCAGCCCAGGTGGACCCTGTCACCCAGTACACACTTACCCCCGATCCAGTGTACCAAATCGAGCACACAGTGACCCTTAACCCAGCACACACTGACAACACTCCATATCCGAATCCTCTAACCCAGCACACATTGATCCCCTGACCCAGCATGACAGACTCTGAATCCAGAACACACTGACTCCCTGAACCAGCACACACCAACCCCAACCCGGTGCACGACGACCTCTACCCCAGCATACACTGATCTTCTAACCCAGTGCACACCAATCTCTGACCCATTGTACACTGCCCCTTAACCCAACAGACACATACACCCTAACCCAGTGCACACTGACCCTAACCCAGCCCACACAAATTCCTTGACCCATTACACACTGACCCCTAACCCAGCACATACCAACCCATAATCCAATGCACACTGACCCCTACCCCAGTGTGGGACCCTGACTAGGCCAAGGGACAATGGAAGGTGGAAGGCAGCTCAGATCCTGATAATCTCCGGAGACCGGCATGAGTGGAGCCCCTCCCTTTTATCCCAGGCCCAGGACAGCCCTGTAGCTCAGGTTTCACTCTACTCAAATCCCCAGTTTACCCCCAAACCCCAAGACCCTTACCAGAAATCACATGATCAAGTTTTGAGAGACTCAACATGCAAACTGGGAGACTTTCAGACCCCAAACTTCCTCCAATCAGTAAATGACCCTTTCCCTATTACCCTGGCTGACCTCCTCCCTTCCCTGCCTAAAAGCCTAGTCCCCCTAGACAATAAATGAGCTGTTAACACTGATTCAGACTCCCGAATGTTGTGGCATCCACCGTACTCACGGGACCCTCTAGACTCTGCTCCCCCAGACTTGGCTGATTCCTGATCGCTGGTGGCCAATGGCACCCCAGTACTCACTGACCCCCCTAATCAGTTGTTCACTGACCCCTATCCCAGTACTGATTCCCTGACCCAATGGTGATTGATCCCCTGACCTAGTGCTCACTGACCCCCATTCCTGTGCTCACTGACCCCCACCCCAGTACTCATTGACCCCCTGACCCAGTGCATACTAACCCCTAACCCAGTGTACACTGACAACACCCACATCCCCTGCAAACCCCAGAGAGCACCTGAAGTGGCACCGGGAACTAGTTTAGTTGAAGGGTATTGGGGGCTGGGGGGCAGAGCTCTGCCTCCTTCTTTCAGATCAGCAGTAGCAGTGTTAGAACCTTAAAGGACCATGCTGACAGGAGACAGTTTTGTTCACCTGTCCTTGCTGTCCAGCCCTCCCAAGGCCCATGGACTGGTACTGGGCCAGAGCCTGGGTGTTGGGGTCCCTTGCTTTACCAGAAACCCTTCACTGGAGTTTCATTGTCTAGGATAAAACATGGTGAGAAAAACCCCTACCAGCCTTTCCTAGTGCCTTGGGTGGGAGGGCTGGGGTGTTTGTGAATATTTGTTTATTTGAGGTAGAGTCTCACTCTGTGATTCAGACTGGTCCTGAACTCACTACATAGCCCAGGCTGTCCTAGTACCCAGGGTAGTCCTCCAGCCTCAGCCTCCTGACTGCTGAGGTTACAGGCTGCACCACCATGCCCAGATAATCGTTATGTGGTACTGAGGAATTGAACATAGGGCATTGTGCATGCTACACAAGGACTCTAACCACTGAGTCACACCTCCAGCCCTGTGAATATTTAAATGGAAACAGAGATCAAGAGTCATTCAGTCATTGTCCTCTGAAAAATATGAGACTTTGAAAGGTATTTGTGTGGAAAACATAACTGGACAGGGTTCAAGGAGACCCTCCAACGCAGAAATGAGGAACCTCGACTCACCCCACTTTTGGGGCACATTACAGGTTTGTAGTTCTACTCACAGAAAAAGAATTTGCAGGATGCATCAGGAAAAGGCATAAAGGTGTAGGCTCAGGCAGGAGGATGGCAAGTTCAAGGCTAGATTAGGCAAAAAGCAAATTGTCAAGACTGTCTCAAAACCAAAAATTTTAAAAAGGACTGGGGATTTAGTTCAGTGTCAAGGTACTGGGTTCAATTCCCAGTATCTGAAAGAGAAAGAGGGAGAAATTTGGAGCTGGGGGTGAGCAAAACGAAGAAGTGCATAGCGGAGCAGGAGCCCCACTCCTCCATCCAGGTGTGCCGAGGACAGTGGACAGCGGGGAGCAGGGAGCGGAGCCGTCTCCCACAGCCCCCTCCCCGCGGCTGCCCCCACTGCTGCTGCCCGTCCAGTGGTAGGAATCCCTGTGGTCAGCAGACACAGTGGGCTCAGATCATGATCATCAAGGCTGAGGTTTATGGCTCTGGCCTCTGCTGGCCCTGTTCTTGCGGCTGCGGGATGTCCACCTGTGCCGGTACTGAGCTGCTGAGAAAGGCATGGCCGAAGGGCCCTGCAGCTGCCACCACCCGCAGGGACTCTGCCCTTGGACAGCTCCTAAAACTGGAAACACCCTGCTCCCCTTCGCTCCAGACAGTGACCATGGGGGGCAGGAGAGGCCCCCAAAGCCTCCCTTCTGGGATGAAGCCCCAGAACCCTGCCCGTGGGTGGGACATAGGGCAGACTGAATGTCCCATGACTCTGTGGGTGAGGAGACTGGAACATACCCATAACTTTTATTCTATCCATTCATTCATTCATTTTGGTACTGGGGTCTGAATCCGGGTGTTCACACTGAGCTACATCCCCAGCCCACTTCATGTTTTATTTTGAGACAGCCTTACTAGGTCCCTAAGTTGCCCCAGTTGGGGATAAAACTTGTGGTAGACTAGGGATGTGAGTCAGTGCAGAGTCCCGGGGCTCAATCCCTAGTACCACAAAATAAATAAATAAAAGAGACACCATGCCAGATCAGTGTGCAACTTCTCACTGGCAGTGGAGGAAGACAAGTCCCCAGGGAAAAACTGACACCTGTTAGTGCCCATGTGCTCATCTAGCACCGCAGGTGGAGTGGAATCACCAGGACCAAGAACAGAAGTGACTGGAACAGAGCAACAGGGACTGGGGATACCCCTGTCTGTCCCAGGGACTCCTGTGCTGAGGTGGAAAGTGCTCATGTTACTGGATGACCCGGCCGGGACTGAGGATCCCTGTGTCTCCTTCCCCAGGTCCCAGTCACCTGAGGGGGCTGAATGGAGCATGGGGGGGGGGGGTGGTGACCAGGCGACAGGACACCATGTGGCCCTGAACCATGGGAGCCCTGGAGTCGCCAGGATTCCTCCTCTTGAAAGCTGGGAAGGAAGCCATAGGGATAAATCATCCTGCAGTCCTGGAGGTGCACGGTGTCTCCATGGGTCCCTAGAGGTCCCTGGGGAGGCCTCAGTGTAGGCTAGAGTCTCATCAGAAGACCCTTTTTGCATGCATGAGTCCAGAAGGTGGGATGCTCCTCCCAACAGTCGTCTGGGATGTGGGGAGTCCTCAGAATGATTAGGGAGCAGCCCAGCGACCCAAGAGCTCTACTGGGTGCTAGCTTGCTCCTCCCTTGTCCTAACTGGAGTTGGTGTCCCTCATGACCACTAGGTCCATGCTTATCTCTGCTCATATAACTGTCCCATGTCCTGTCTCACCTGTGTCTCCAGCAGCCGTGGAAGGGACAGGCTCCTTCTGCAGTGACACTGACAGCTGTGTCCCAGAGGAGACTGCAAGTGGCACCTGTTCCAGGAGTCCATTGGTGTAGAAGTCCCCTGTCCCACGCTACTTCAAGCTTGAATAGCAAAAATCTACCTAGCTGGACTTGGTAGTACAGGCCTGTCTTCCCAGCACCCTGGGAGGCTGAGGCAGGAGGACAGCAAGTTCGAGTCCAGCCTGGGCAACTTAGTGACTGCAGGATACCCTGTCTCAAAATTAAAACTAAAAAATGAACTGGAGATGTAGCTCAATGGGACGGTCCTGGGGTCAGTCTTCAGTTCTGCAACAGAGAGAGAGAGAGAGAGAGAGAGAGAGAGAGAGATTGCTGGTGTAATTAGAAGGTACCCAATGACTAATGTGAACCAGACCCTCTATTTCTTCTGAATTAAAATAATACACTTGTAACATGAGTGTCAGTTGCTTCTTGTCTTCTCTGTGCAGTGACGGGAGTGAAGAGAGGCCAGGTATAGAGAGCTCGGCCCTGTCCGCTGGCTCCCTTGGGGCAGGAGGAGACCCTGAGGGACGACAGGGATTTGTATGCCAGAGACAGGAAAGACAGGATGAAGGCTCTCTGCAGGACAACGCTTCATTCACCCTTATCTTGGTCATTCATTTTACCTTTTGTTAAAGTTTCCTATCTGTTACTTTTAGCACCAATGCAATTGATAAAGTAATTTCCTAATGTACCATTTGTTTTTTATTGTTTCTTGTTTGTTTTGCTGTACTGGGGATTGACTAGGACCTTCACAATGAGCTACATCCCCAGCCCTGGGTTTTTGAGTTCGTACTTTGAGAAAGAGTTTTGTGAAGTCACTTACTTGCCCAGGATGGGTTGCAAGTTGCTGGGGAAAAGTGCTGAGGTGGCATCAGGTACCACCATGCCTGACTTGATGTCTCGTTTCTGAGCAGAGCAGGGTTAGATCGGGCATCAGGACCCACAGATCCAAGCCCTGGCTGTGTGTAAGCTGCAGGTCCTCTCTGTTTCCTTTTCCTGACCTGTGACTGGGATTCACTCAGCATGTGCCTGTCCTGACCTGCCCTCAGTGTGTACTTCCATTTTGGTAAAAAGATGGGCATACTCTGTCACTTTGAAAAGTTCTACCATCTCAATATTAGAAACAGCTCTCAGTTAATCTGTCCAAACAAAGGATGGACATGGAAGGCACAGGGGGCAGAAATATACGGCTTTATTTATTTATTTATTTATTTTTTTGCAAAAAGGATGATTTTCCCACATGCAAGTGAAAAAAGGCACACCGAAAATATGGTGGATGGAGATTTTAAATCCCTAGATCACAAGTCCCACCCCCACCC
The DNA here is from genome assembly GCA_004027205.1 of Ctenodactylus gundi. Lineage (NCBI taxonomy): Eukaryota > Metazoa > Chordata > Mammalia > Rodentia > Ctenodactylidae > Ctenodactylus > Ctenodactylus gundi. Next base: position 224,256 of record PVKB01002868.1, read on the forward strand.
CCCTGCCCTTTACTTATTGGCAGGATGCACAATCTTCTCGATTAGATCTATGGTATTAGATCAAGGTCTGTCAGTCACTGTGGCATGACCTTTGTCCCTCCTCTTCCCCTCCTCCTTTTCCTAGTCATCTGGTCAAATAAAAGCGTGAGGAAATCAAAAGACCACCATCTTTATCTGAAAAATGTGCCACTGCTATAGTTAGGTGTCACTCATATCAGCAAAACTTGAAGGACAAATTGCACAGTGGCCAAGTAGTGTACCTCTGATTGGGTAACCAAGATCTTTGAACTGGTCTAGGAAACCTGGGGGCTAGTTCTGGTTTTCACCGCTATTGTGGGATCTTTTCTCGGATGCATTTGATCCACATGATAGTGGTTATTGGCAACTTATATCTTTCCAAGGAATGCCTGTGAGATAACCAAAATCTTAGTGGGAACTTTAAGATCCCTCACCCCTTTATGGTACTGAGGATCAAGCCTAGCACGTTTACCCTGAGCTTCATCCCCAGCCCATTTTTAATTTTTGATATTGAGACAGGGTCTCTAAGTCTCTAAGATGCCCAGGCTGGGATGAAACTTGCAATTCTCCTGCCTCAGCCTCCAAGAGTGCTGGGATTACTGACATATACCACCATGCCTGGTTGAGTATATCTTTATTAAGGAAAACGATTATAGTTAGAAGAAACCTGTACTGAATTCTGTGACTCTGACCTCAGAACATAAGTTCCATCACTACACGGTGATCAGCAAATCCTGGCTCCTCCTGGCTTCTTCCCTGGTGCCAGGACCTGCCTCAGAGGAGCCGCATCAAAGGTCACGGATGGCTGGGGAGGGAGGCTGTCTAATGTAGAAAGAGAGGGACAGATCCTTCCTGGGGTGATGACGAAAAGCATGCCTTAGTTACTTTGTTGTTGCGGTGACTCAATACCTGACACCCACAAATTTAGTAAAGGGAAGGTTTATTTTAGCTCACAGTTTCAGATGGTCACAATCCATTCAGGGGTGGCCGGCAGCAATGGAAGTATATGGCAGAGAGAGAGGTGGAGGCAGCTTCTCAGGACATCACAAATGGGAAGGCAAGCTGAGACTAGTCAAGACCAGTCCTAGTCCTAGTACTCCAAGGAAGGCAGCTTATTTATCCTTCCAGGTCTCCACCCAGCAATTAGCCCCTCCTGCATCCAGGTGTGGCCACTACACGCCGCTAATCCCAATTTACATGCCTTTAATCCTAATTTAACTGTAATCCACCCCTCCAGACTAGACCCCAATCCACCAACATCACATGGTTTCATAGACAATCCACAACATTAAGACACATGAGACTTTTGGGGGGCATTCCAGATCCTAACCACAACAAAGCACTTCTTCTATGGACATGGCTGGCAGTATCAGGTCATTATTTCTGCCACTCATCTCACTTGGGTCAGAGGACCTGAGGATGGATCCACAGCCAGAGTCTGAGCCCCCGGCAGGTCAACTCAAGCCTGTCCATGACTCTCCAAGGCTGGGCTCAGAGGACAAGAAGAGAGGGGCAGAACCCTGGAGATGTGTGATAACAGGATGGCTGTTCCTGCCACCTGGTAGGGATGTCCCCAGCCAGGGCAGATGTCCTGGGGAGCAGTCAGACTCAAGTAACCCCAAAGTATGGGGTAAAAGTGATGTCTCAGGGGAGAAGAGGGAGAGACTAGGCAGGTGCTCAGAGCCTTGGGGAATAACTAAATGTGGATGGAAACAGAGGAGCAAATAGGGTTTGCAGGACAGTGGAAGTGTGATTCTGTAACGCTGAACACGGTCTTTGTTCATTTGTAAAACCAACAAATGTGCAACACGGAGAGACCCACAGTAGACTTGGGCTTAGTCTTCCTACCATGCCCAGCTCACGCAGGTGCCACATTAAAGCAAGATACTGGTGAGGGAGAGACTGAGAGAAGGGGATTATATAGTGACGGCTGCACTTTCCAGGCTTTTAAGTAAACTACAATTTCTCTTAAAGATCTATTATCTTAAAAATTCTACAAAAATAAAGAAAAATGAGTAGGGATAGAACCAAAAGCTTCATGTGTCTGAGTGCAGTGGGATACCCTTGGAACCACGTGCTGCTATGAGGTGGGGTCTGGTCAGAAGGAGCAGAACACTGGGCTTGGCCTGGAAAAGGCACAAAACTGGGACACGACCCAGAAGGATGTACGCTAGCTCTGTCCTCCTTGCTGTCTTGGCTTCTGTCCACCGTGCTACGAGCAGCTTTCTGGTCTCTGCCATGTGCTTCCACCGCCAGCTGCCCATGAGTGAACTGAGACCTTCTGAAAATGTAAGCTAAAATAAATCTTTCTCCTTTAAGCTGTGAATATTGGATATTCTGTCCTAGCAATGAGAAATAACCAAGGCAATCAGTGTCTTCAATGCCGAAGAAGAAGCAAGGAGAAGAGGGAGAAAGAAGTTAGGGTCGATGGCATGGATACAAAATCAGGATCTGCATAACCCGAGTCAAGCCATTTCCTGCATGTGATTATGGGGACATCCACTCACCCTGCACTGTCACTCCAGATAAATGTGGCATGTCTGTCCTAGTCTGCGGTTTTGGAGATACTCGTACGGGACTTTCGATAGCAGGGAATCACACAGTGAAAGTTCTCATCCTCCCCTTCAATGTCAGTCCTGATTTGGTCAAGTAGAGTGTTTCGGTCTGACTCTGGGAGACTGAGGCAGGGAGATCACCAAGTATGAGCCCAAACTGGGCAACTTGGTGACTTAGGGAATCCTATCTCAAAAGAAAAAAATAAAAATAATTAAGATGAAAAGGGCTGGGGATACAACTCAGTGCAAAGTCCCGCTGTATGGTGGAAAATCTCCCCTAACTGGGCCTGAAACAGTTAACGTCTGGAAAACAGTCTGGGAAGGCAATCTCTCCCTGTTAGCTGGGTCTGTAACAGTTAAACAGTAAGCTGGGAAGCTCAAGGACAGGAACAGAGCCTGCCTTCCTAGGAAGCCGGCAGTGAGACAGAGGTAAGGACAGAGTATGTGTGCTGCAATGTTTGCCTTGTGTAAAAGAGAAACTGTTTCAGCAAACCTGCTGCCTAGACATTTTTCTGTGATCCCATTTCTGTGTTCCCTGCCTGCTGGCCATTCAGCTCTTACTGCCAAGAGTATGAAAGTAGCTTGCCCCTGAGCTCAGAGCCCTGACATTTTGGAATAGTGTAATAAATCTTCCTCTCACCTCTGACCTCCCAGCTCTGAGTCTTGATTCACTGGGTTTAATTACCAGTTTTCTATAACACCATCACCATAGGAAGGGCTGCATGTGTCTTCCTTGGGCTAGGCTGGAGCTGTCCTCAGGCTCAATCCTAGTAGACAAAGGCCACCTCAGAGAATGATGGCCCCTCTAAAGGGACCCACCAGAGTTGAACTGGGAAGGGGCAACTGTGTCCAAAGATTTTGTCTACATGGGCTAAAGCTGTGCTTCTCCAGGGCAGACGCATATGCCTATCTTACCATCTCTTGGGAAAATTACTAGGCAAAGTTACTAGATCCCTGGGTCTCACCACATAGAACCAGAATCTGGGATCTGTCTGTGAAATCCTCTGAAGTATTCTTTTTCTTTGTGCTTCTGGGGATAGACCTGGGGCCTTCACACTGAGCTACACACCCAACCCTATTTTTATTTTTGATTTTGAGATGGGATCTTGCTAAGTTTTGCAAGCTAAGTTTAAACGTGTACTCCCCCTGCTTCATACAACTATAGTCCTGGGAAGGAGTGAGCCTATGGTTCTCTGCAATCAAATCTCTCTCTTTCACACACACGCACACACACACACACACACACAGAGAGAGAGAGAGAGAGAGAGAGAGAGAGAGAGAGACAGACAGACAGACAGACAGACAGACACAGGTCTTTGCTAATCTAGTCTCTGGGGAGCTAACTGGGCCCTCACTGAAGGAGTTGGTCCTGTCCACAGCAGTCGCTCACCAGGCCTTGGCCTCTGTCAACATTTGTCTTCCTGGATGCTTAAAAAAAAAAAAAAAAAAAAAAAACCCAGAGAGAATCAAGTGGAAGGAAAGGAAGACAGAGTGGAGGAGGACAGGAAACGGAAAAAAGGGAGAAACAGAAGAAAGTCACTTCAAATGAAAGGGACATAGAAAGTTAAAAGAGATTAAAACTAAAAGCACCCCAGGACTGGGGGGAAATGTGCAGGAAAGGAATAAAGTATTAGTTAAAAATAAAATCTAAAACCTTCGCAAGGGATATGAGACTTAAAAAATGGGTGGTATTTAAAGTAAAAAGTAAAATGTTGGAACTAATAAGGTACAAGCTTAAAAGCTCGGAGTAGAAGAGGGAACTATTAAAGTAAAAGACTTTCGGAGTCCTTTAGAATTGAGTATTTTAGGACAATAACAGATTTCCTGCTGGTGCCTGCAGGATTCTGGTGGCTTTTGAGGAGGTGGGGTACAGGACAGGGGATCAAGCCCAGAACCTTCACACTGATCTATATGCTTAGTCCATTTTTTTCTTTTTACTGTTTGAATTATTTTAATACTTTTGCTTTGTTTTCCAGTCTGGAATACAACTACGTATTTATTACACTGTTCCTACAGATAGCATTGAGACAGTGTTAGATTTTGAGACAGGATATTACCAAGCCACTAACTTGCCCAAGCTGGGCCTGAACTTGTGAGCCTCCTACCTCAGCGTCCCACAGTGCTGGGATTACATCACCAGACCCAGCTCCTGGCGGCTTCAGTGAGAGCTGCAGCCGGGCACCTCCAGCCGCCAGCGGCAAAGGTGGAGTAGGACATCTTTCCCCCCAGTGGGCCCCTTTCACTTCTGCCTCATCCTGGGAGTGCTGGTGGTAAGAACAGAGGGGCCCATGTGTGTGGGCAGGGCTCACAGCCTTCAGGCAACGCTCCAGGCCCTGGGGGCCAAGGAGATCTGGGGAAGGTCTGGCTGCAGCTGCTTCTTCACTTGACTGTCATCTTCAGGTCTGGGGTTTAATTATCCAGAGCAAGCCCTGGGCCTCCGCCTCAGTGCCTTCCTAGCCCCTACCTCCCTCTGTAGCCCGACTCAGTTTACCTATTCTCTGAAACTCCATTCAGCACAGTTTTCCTCTGGGAAGCCATTTCTACTACTCATCCCGTGGCCCTCCTCTCTTCTGGTAGTGTGAGCATCCTCCACCACAGAGGAACCACGGACTTGCTTCTTTGCTGTCTCCACAAGACCAGGGCCCAGCACCAGGGACTACTGAGTGACCGAGATGCACGACGATGTTAACATTTTAAATTTTTTTATTGTGGTAAAAGTCACACTGCATTGCCATGGCACAGTATCGGCATGACCCCTACTAGCTCTGCAGCCAGCCCATCAGTCGGCCTAAAAACTACCATGCACTTTTTCTTCTTTATGGTTTGAAGCACAAAGGGTCTTTTGTGCCTTCTGACATTTGGAAGTGCAATTTCCAATAACAAGCAAAGCACATCAACTGCTATTAGGTAGTGGGTGTGTCATCGGCATGAAATACATTTGTAATATTTTGCCATGTGGGATGGATCCTTGCTGGGTGAGGTAAACAACACGGAGTTTGGAACTGAGGCTGGAGACCCTTCACTGTGGGCACACGGAGAACAAAGCCATTGCTCTCACACACGGCATCTGGGGAGTTAAATAACTCAGGCAAGATCTGTTTCCAGCCCAGCCAGAGGTAACTGTCCTAGACTAGCAAGTCCTAGCCAAAGGTGTTGGAGCCTCAGGCAGATCTGCCACCTGGATGCCCAGCCACACTACTTTTGACCTCTCACAAATGCCCTTGCCGAGTCCTCGTGGTTTCATCTTAGCATCTGTCAGATCTATGTTCACGGCTTCTGCCTGTCAGAGACCGCTGAGTGGTTGCTTGGAAACAGAGCAGCAAGCAGCAGCCCCCTTTAAGTTGATCTTCAGTTTCCCTCTGAACTCATGGACTCGGCAAAAGCCGGTATCTGTACTCGGTATCAGGCCGTGGATGGTTCAGGATGAGCTCTGTTTCTTCAGAGGAAGGCAGCAGGAGACATTGCAGGGTGTACCTAGGCTGTTGAACCAAGGACTTCACTGTTCCCGGCCCTCATGCCCCCACATCTGGTGACAAACTGTTGATTGGAGGCCCCATCCTCCTTCCTCCACTCCCTCCCTCCTGCTGGGTGACCCCGCTTGCTAATTGGTCAGAGTTGACTTCCCCATGATCGTAGTCTATTTAAGCCCTTTACGTCTTAAATAAATCAGACTGTGTTCACGGAAACAAGTTCCCAGAGTGCGAGACTCCGTCCTCCGACCCCTCCTCCGCTGCTCTGGAGTTCTCCGCGGGACCCCTGCGACGTATTCATCATGAAATGGCTACATCGAGCTAACTAAGGTGTATGACATTACAGCCTTGTCACGTTCCCTGGAGAGGACACCTCAGATCTGCTGTCTTTTGTGACTTCAGGAGTGCTGTACGTTGCTGTTAACCACGGGTGTCGTGCTGCACAACAGCTGCCTCCAGCCGCCCTGCCAGCTCCAATGCTGTGCTGTCTCCACCTTCCTGGCCCACTTTCCCTCCTTCCCTTGCTTCTCGGACTCTCCAGCTCGCAGTCACTCCACTTCAGTATTCTCCTCACCATCCCTATATTTCAAATGCTTTGGACTAGCAAGCAAACCTCAATTAACATTAAAACCCCATTTTAGAAGTTTCGTTCATCGGAGACAGCTCCTCAGAACTTCTTTTCCAAACTGAAGTATATTTTTCAAGGAGTTGTGTTTTCCTAGCTAAGAACAGAGAAATGTAGTATTTTAGATCAGCAGTCCTCGACCGTTTGGCACCAGAGACAGGTTTCGCAGAAAACAATGTTTCACAGACAGAGTAGGGGTGGGGAAGAGGAGTAGGTGCCCTGCATTTATCGTGCGTTTTATTTCTAGCATTATTGCATAGTAATATACAGTGGAATCATGATACAGCTGACCATAATTCAGGGTCAGGAGAGCCCTGACAGGAGCAGAGCTCAGGTGGCAATTGACGGGAAGCCACCTGCTGCCCAGCTCTCACTGTGCGGGCTGGTTCCTCACAGGCCACTGTACCGGTCTATGGTCTAAGGGTTGGGGACTCCATCTTAGATGGTCTGTATGGTCTTGTTCACATAGACATACAGATGCAACTTGGTTTTTGAAGGAATGAAAATAGTTCGCCCATGTGCACCCCAGGTTTGATGGTTTCTGGGAAGGGTGACTTCCAGCCCAGTTTGAGAACCAGTTTGATCATATTCTCAGGTGCCAGGGTAGAAATTTATTAATACTGACCCTCTCTAAAAACAATACTTGTTTGATCCTCTGTCTTCTTTTTTCTGATATAGAATTTTATCTTATTTTTTAATACATAAACTACAGCTCTAATAACACATGGGAAGCATATGGCTTAAGTAGATAATGACCTTCTATACCACTTTCGGCTTCTTTTTCTCTCCCTCTTACCCTTGCCCTATGCCATCCTCCCTATTCTAAGAAATTTTTCTCTTTCCTACAGTATATTTCCCCTCTCCCTACACTCTCTCATGTTGGGATCTTTTCATTAAATTATTTTTGTGAATTTCATAAGTGGGATACCCAGCTATAGTTAGTCTTTTATGTTTGGCCCTTTTCACTGAGCATTATTAACTCACGATGGCCCTATTTTCTTTCAAATAGTCTCATCTGTCTTTGTTTATGGCTGCCTAGTATTCCACTGTCTATAGATACCACATCTTTTTTATTCATTTCTCTGTTGCCATTGGCAAGTAGGTTGTCCCCAGGCTCTTATGAATGGTGCTGCTATAAACATGGATATGCATGTGTCTTTATGACTTTATGGTATGTTAACTTTATTTCTTTTGGGAACATGCCCAGCAGAGCTGTAGCTGGATCAAATGAGATTTCTGTTCTCAGATTTCTAAGAGATTTCCAGACTGCTTTCCATAATGGTTGAATCAACCAGCAGTGTAGAAGTATTCTTTTCTTTCCACAGTCTTCCCAACTAAAATTTAAATGGAACCAGAAAAGACTCAGAATTTCTTAAGTAATCTTAAATAAAAGGGGAAAGCTCAAGGAATCAAAATTCCAGACTTCAAAGCAACAGTGATTAAATCTACATGGTACTGGTACAAGAACAGACAGGAAGACCAGTGGAGAACTGAGAATACTGAAACAAACTCAAACACCCTCAGTTACCTGATTTTTGACAAAGAGGCCAAAACAATCCCCTGGAGAAAAGACAGCGTCTTCCACAAGGAGTGCTAGGAAAACTGGATCTCCACATGAGGGAGAATTAAATTAGAAACATATCTGTCACCACGCACTAAAATCAAATGAAAATGGATAAACGAACTGGACATCAAAACAGAAACACTGAACCTACTAGAAGACAAAATAGGTAAAACCCAGAAGACATAGGGACAGAAAAGAATTTCTTAAGCAGAACGTCAGCTGCTCAAGAAATAACAGCAAGAATCAACAAATGGGACTATATCAAACTGAAAAGGTTTGCACAGCAGAAGAAACAATCAACAAGGTGAAGAGACAGCCCACACAGGAGCTGCCAGCAATACCTCAGACAGAGGATCAATATCTAGAATGTATAAAGAACTGGAAAAAATGAAACTGCCCCAAAGTAAATAATCCCATCAAAAAATAAGCAGCTGAAATGAAAGGAAGATTCTCAGAGGAGAAAGTACAAATGGCCAACAAATACATGAAAAAAACGTTTAACATTACTGCTCATCAGAGAAATGCAAATTAAAACAAAGTTGAGGATTCATCACACCCCAGTGAGAACGGCCTACATTAATAACTCAGAACCAATTACTGATACTCTTTCTTGATATTTTTTAAACAAGCAACAGTGAATTGAATAAAACAAAAGAAAAAAGAAAGGCTCTTGGCCAAGAAGCCAAGAGGCAACCCACCCAGGGCACCGTCTGAGAGAGGAAAGGGGCAGGGGGGACCTCCTGGCTGAGAAGCCAGAGGGGCCTGAGCAGGTATTTCCTTGGTGCAAGTTGATCACAAATCCAAGCCCCTCTCCTAAACTTCCCTTCTCCATTTCAGATGCCAACTTGCACACAGAGTCTGGGGTCTTAGCACTCACTGGGAAAGCCAGCCCGCTTTTATTTTCAGTGAAATCACCAAAGGGCTTATATGACTAAATGAGACTAGTAAAAGTGGTAGAACTCATGACATCAGGGGACACTAATAACTTTAACAATGAGACCCAGATAGGAACTTTTAAGACCATCCATAAAGAATAAACAACTTTTTCAGCTCAAAGATTGATTGAGGTTTTATCTTGGTCCCAGTCAGCCCAGAACTCCTCAGAGAGGTGTGTTGGGAAGAGAAAGACTAGGGGACCATGTGCTGCCTAAGGCCCAAGAGACAAGCCACGTTCTAATGGAGCTGGGTGCGGGGGACTCCCCGGGGGCGGACTTCTGTCAGCCAAGACCCTCAGTGTCTGCACAATCTTCCCATCCCCTGTGAGAGCTCAGGGCTGGGCAGCCTCTGACATTAGGCTCCTGAGCTCAGTGACAAATCGGAGTTAGCTCTGGGTTTCTCCTACTGATACAGGGAAGGTTTTCCTACTGGATTAATCTTAGAAGCAAAGACTTAGGGAAAAGCACTTTCCAGCCAGTATTTTCAGTCAGTCAATCCGTAGTCATATCCACCCACAACCTTTACACATGTGCAAACATCTTGATAAGTGTACACCTACAACTTCTAGATTTTATTTATTTATTTGGTACTAAGGATCAAGCCCAAGGCCTTCATACTGAATTACAACCCCAGCCCACTTTTATTGTTGATTTTTGAGACAGGATCTCACTAAATTACTAAATTGCCCACACTCGGCAATTTGTGAATTTGTCATCCTCCTGCCTCAACTTCCCAGAGTGCAGGGATGGCAGGCCTGTACCACCAAGCCTTGCTAGCTGCATATTCTCCCTCACCTTAAGAACCTGGGGCCTCCAGAAGCTGCTGCCTCCCTAAACTGGAAGGAATTAGGGCTGCAGCCCAAGGTAGCTGGATGCTGGCAGCTGGGATCTTTCCATTTAATGGCCTGCATGGGAGGCAACTTGAGCACTGAGATTCAGAGGAGGTGGGGACCTTCTGCCTAGAGACTTACCAACAGTTCTTAGCCTTATTTTGGCTAACCTTTGTGAAGGAACTTTACAAACATACACCTTTTGCTTGGTTCAGAGAGATTTAGACCAAGGGAAAATGACCAGTCAGCACATGCCATAAGGACTTAGTCACATAGACAGATGATAAATGGAGGAACCATGATCGTCAGACCTACGTTGGAAGCAAAGCAGACTCCACACCACTGAGGACATTTTAGAAGAAGGACAAGCCAGGGCTGGTGACACATACCTGTCACCCAGCATTCTAGGAGCCTGAGGCAAGAGAATTACAATTTTTGACCCAAACTGGGCAACTTGGCAAGACCCTAAAAATAAAAAAGTTAGAAGAAGAAGAAGAAGTAGAAGTGGAGGAGGAGGAGGAGGAGGAGGAGGAGGAGGACGAGAAGGAGAAGGAAGTAGCTGGAGATGTAGTTCAATGTGAAGCCCTGGTCTCAATCCCCAGTACCACAAAAACAAGGAGGAAAAAAAGTCAAAGACAAAATATTAAAATATTAAGGAGTCAGAACCTGGTCAGAACCAGGGGAGAGAACCAATTTGTTTCCCTCTAAGCCGAGGTCACAATCTCTCCTTATCTTAGGGTGTAGGCAGACTCCTCTGAGGGGTGTGTGTGTGTGTGTGTGTGTGCGCGCACGTGCACGTGCGTGTGTGTGTTTTCTTTTTATGAGCAGGAAAAATAAATCACCGTGCTTCCTATGGCTCCCCAGACTTGTGAAAATAAAATGAAAACAGAACTTGGTAATTCCATCCTCAGCCAGAAGAAAGTGAAGGAAACATGAGCTTGTCCCTGCAGGACCTCCAGGCATTGCCTTAACTGCAAATCAGAAGGGCACTGGGAGTAGCACAAGACTTCCTCTTTTTTTTTTCTGCATTAGCTTATGTTAAGAAAATTGCTCCAAATGTGGGGTGAGGAGAATCCAATTTTCAACCACTCATATGAATCACTGGCCTGAGCCTCCTAATCTCCTCATGCACTTCGGGGTCTTGGACTGGTCTGACTTCAGGCACCTCCACTGGAAATGAGGCCTCATAAACAATGGTTAAAATAACACCTTTCCTGCCATCATGCCTGTCGAGTGTCTTTACGCACATAATCCCATGTAATCCTCAGAACACATGTATGGAGGACGAAATTTCATCTTTGGTTTGGGGACAAGCAAGGATGCTGAACCTTGAAAAAGTCACCAAATTAGCAAGGGGCAAAGTCTCAGCTCACACTCACACTTTCATGTCCTACCAGAAAACTTGCTATGTCAATTGAGAGATGAGATTCGGTTTAAAATAACTTTCACCTTGGATATAAGCTAAACACATACTTTTTTTTTTTTTTTTGAGATGGAGTCTTGCTCTGTAGCTCAGGTTGGTTCTGAACTCCTAAACTCCTGAACTCACTGCGTGGTGCAGACTGGCCTTGGACTCAATGCAACTCACCTGCCTCAGCCTCCCAAGTGCTGGGATTACAGATATGCACCACCCTGCTCAGCGTTATGTGGCACTGGGAAATCGAACTCAAAACCTTGCATTTGCAAGGCAAGAGATTTGACCACTGTGCCATTCCTCCAGCTCCCAAACATATTCTTATTAAAACTACAGAAAAATCAATATGGGAAACATCAAAAATTAGTTCAAAACATCAGTTCTGCTGTATTTTTTTCTATATCTATGGAATTGACACTTGAAAAAAATGATGTCACCTTCCATTGACGGCCATGTGGGGCTGCAGAGCTAACAGCTGCTGGGACCATGAGGCACCCTGGGAGGGCCCACAGGGCCGGCGGGAAGCCTCCCGGCACGCGCTCCTTCCTCAAACACCTCTCCCTGAGACCATCATGAGATGGAGAAAAACTTGGACTTTGAAGTCAGATTTGGAAAATCCCAGCCCCACCTTCTGGGTGTGGGTTGTGGAGATGCTCCGTACCATCTACGGGCCCATGTCCTTACCTCCTGCGTAGGGCTAATGACAGACCTTAGGTGTTCTTCATGTACACACGTAGAGCTGGCTACGTTAATTAGCCAAATGTGGTAAACATTTCGCTGTGTATACATGTATCAGAAATCTCATTGTGTTTCACAAATATATTTGCACACTATTTTTTTTTTTTGAGAGAAGGTCTCACTCTGTAGCTCAGGCTGGTCCTGAACTCACTATGGAGCCCAGGCTGGCCTTGGACACATGGCAATCCTCCTGCCTCACTGCTGGGATTACAGGGGTGCACACGACACCCAGCTCATGTGGTGCTGGGGAGTTGAACTCGGGTACTTAGTGCTTGACTTAGCGTTTGCTAGGCAAGCATTTTAACTGCTGAGCCATTCCGCCAGCCCTGTGTACTATTTTTATTTGTCAACTATACTTCAATAAAAATGGGGAGAATAAAGAAAATAAAGTTAAAAGGAGCTTGAAAATGATCAGTGTTGTTTGGAATAGGCCAGCAGATAAACGAGCTTTCTTACATCCTCATACATGGTAAATGCATGCAATTTTATCTGTCAATAAATTGAAACAACAATTTGGAAGTGACCAGGTTGTGAGTAGGATTTTCCTCAGATGTCCTCAGTAATCTAGCAATAGATTGGAGCATCTCTAGCTCGCTTATCTTAAAGTTGAAACACCACATCAACGTAAACGTAGCAGGGTCAGTTAGCTTAACCCGCACCATGCTTGTCAAACAGTGCCCTTTGATTCCCAGGGTTCCGGGGATGGCCTCCCTGGGGATCCTCTTAGGGGAGGGTGGCTAATCTGGAGGCAGCTGTACCCTTCCGGACCCCTGTCCCTACCATGACCCACTCTCCTCAGAGCCACTCTGCTCTTACAGATCTCAGGGGCTGCTTGCCTCACTTGGTTTCATCGGGAACAGTTATGTTGCAATGATCATTTTATTAATTGTTTTGACACAAGGTCTTGCTCTATAGTCCAGGCTGGTCTTGAACTATGTAGCTGAGATGGGCCTCAAACTCAGGCAATCCTCCTGCATGGCCTCCCAGGCGCTGGGATTACAGGCACCAATAATTATTTCAAATCTGGGCTTTGGGAATGGCAGGGCTTGGAATACAATCCAGGAAGCCTTCTCCTGGGAGGAAGGGCTGCACCTTTAAGGACTTAAAGGGCTTCTCCTGAGCATTGCGCAGTGCTAGTGTTTCCAGCTTCACTGTGAGAGCAGACCAGACTGCTGAGACCCCAGTCCTGTGACCTGCCTTCCCAGCTCGGACTCCCTGACTAGCTGCCTGACTGCAGGCTCTGCCAGCAGGTAGAGTGGCAGCAGGCAGGGAGCTCTGTGGCCTCAGCTAAGTCAGCCCAGCAGGCAGTAAAGCCCTAAGGTGCCCCAGGAGAGGCCTGGGAAACGTGTCTCCGCCCGCCCCCCAGCCTTTGTCATCAGGAAGCTGACTGAAAAGGACTGTGGGGGTGATATCACCTTGCAAAGAAACCCTTTTAGATGGAAGCCCAGGGGGAACCGATCAAACCAGCTAGGCTGCTTGGAGCTGGCTTGTCACATCCTCGTAGGTCCACTTTATAGCAGTTACATACTCACAGACGGAAACCTCAGGCCTGAGCCTGGTGCCTGGTTCCTCTCTCTGTCTCTGTCTCTGTCTCTGTCTCTGTCTCTCTCTCTCTCTCTCTCTCTCTCTCTCTCTCTCTCTCTCTCTCTCTCTGTCTCTCTTTCTTTCTTTCTCTCTTTCTTTCTTTCTTTTTCTTTCCCCTTTTTGTACTTGGGGTCGAGCTGCAGGGTTTCCCTCTGAGCTGGTTAGGCTCAAACTTGCAATCCGCCCAGAGTGTTCGCAGGTGTCTGTCACCCTGCCCCTGAAGGACTAATCTAGGGGAGATGTCACTTAGTATACGGGCTAGGGATGATGCCACCTGGGAGGAACAGCCACCACAGCACAGCTCTACGGAACCCCTGGCTCCCTTTTCTAGGTGAGGGGCAGGCTGGGGCGCACAGCTGTCGGGCTGGGCTCGCAGACATGGGGTCCAGGTTCTTGGCGGGTGTGGGCTTCCTCACCGTGGGCCAGGGGCTGCTTTCGCTGCACTCCTTCCCTGCCCCCACCCCACGTTCTAGGGAGCTTTTTCCCAGAATCCTCGCTCCATGACACCGGCTTGCATAACTAGGAGAATGACAAGGCCCTCCATGTACGAGGCAGGCTGGGAAGTGTGGTTTTGTAGCTGGGCATGTTGAGGGTCCCAGTACAACTGAGGCTCATTTCCAAGGAAGAAGAGGAAAAGCTGCACCTTCTGTCAGTGGGTTGATACCTACCGGAGGTTCCCTCTCTTCAATCCTTGAGGGTCCCCCTCAGTCCACAGCCTCCTCTGATCCCCCTTCGAGGGACTATCCCCTCCAGGTCCACTACCTATGGATCACAAACGTTTTTACAAACTGCCTGTACTGAACACGCACAGACATTTTTCTAGTCATTATTGCCTTAGGCTGATGTACCATTACAACTATTTACACAGCATTCATATTTCCTAAAGTATTCCCGGAGACCTACAGGTGATTTAAAGTGCAAGGGAACATGCACACCATCATATACAAATTTACACCATTATTTATTTACTTATGTATTTGTGATACTGAGCATTGAACCCAGGGCCTTTGCACTGAGCTACAGCTCCAGTCTAGTTTCTATTTTTATTTTGAGACAGAGTCTTGCTAAGTTACTATGTTGTTCAGGCTGGGCTTGAACTGGCAGTCCTCCTACCTCAGCCTCGGTGAGTGCTGGATTACAGGTGTGTGCCACTGTATATACTATAGTTTTCAATCACACCTCAAGGAACTGGTGCATGTCCCCTGTTTCCACGCTCTTGGCCCCTGTGAGTGTAGTGGCTGAACTCAGAGCAGGAGGGACAGTGTGGTAGTTGGGCTATGATACTGGAATCCCGTTTCCAAGAATGCTTCTTGTGTGAGCAGGAGTAGCACTGGCCACAGGAGAAGTGTGCCCAGGCCTTGGAAGATGGCTGTGCAGGCATGGTGACTGCAGATGCCCTGCTGGCCCACTCTGCTGATGGGATGGCCATCAGCCTGCAGCTGCATCAGCCCCCACCGAGCCTGTCTCTGGCTGTTCCAGCTCCTGATGGGTTTGCGGGCAGCTCCACAATCAGCTGCACCTGCCTCTGGGAATCTGCAACAAGATGCCCACATGGGATCCACCATGCACACCCGTGTGGCCATAGCCTGTTCCTACTCCCACCCAGCCTTCCCATGTTCCTTTAAGGCCATCACCAGAGTTGAGTTGACATCCTCCAATGGGCTACTAACCCACCTTCGAGTTTACACATGTCTAATCCCCGAAGGAGCCAGGATGGTTTCCATGTGACCCGCTGAAACTCTGCAGTCCTCAGGGGTATGGGTCAGGGATGGGCCCAAGGCCACCAGGAATCCTGAGCAGAAAAGGGGGCACTGAGGACGGTGCCTTGCTGCCCATGGACACCATGAGCTTATGAAAACAGGAGAGGACATGCAAACGCGCTTGGGATATCTTGCTAGAGTGAAGCCAGTGGGCCCCTTTTGTAGTCAGCACACAAAACTAGCAAGCAGTAAACCCGCTGTGGGCTGCTCGCTCCCAACTGCTGTACTATCTTATTTTATTTTATTGATTAATTAATTATTTATCTTCCGTGATACCAGGGGTAGAGCTCAGGTTCACACTGAGCTACCTCCAGTCCATTTTCTTTTTGAGACAGGGTCTCACAAGCTGCCCAGGCTGGGCTCAAAGTTGCAATCCTCCTGCCTTGGCCTCCCGAAGTTTATCGTAGCTATTTTAAATGGTCAGAGGAGCCCCTCAAGAAGAGTTATTTCTACTCTTTATAAAGGGATTCTTTTTTTGAAAAGTAGGGTCTCTTTTCAGACAAAGCATTCTCACAAGGGCTTCTCCACCAATATTAATAATAGCAACTCAATGTCAAAGGTCTAAATCCTGACTCGTCTACCTCACAGTATACTTGGTAGAGCAATGGGATTGTATAATGAACCACCGCATCTCCTTATAACATTTTCGTCCAGGATTTGATCTTTAGTACAAATGATTTCTTTCATTAGCCTCTCACACCCCTGGACTCCCTATTTTGGAGTGGTCTAAGCCCTGGGCTTGAGGAATACTTTAAATGGAAAAGTCTTAAGAAATCTTTTGTGCCTTTATTTCTTCTTAAAACCTTGTTGGCTGATGGCCTGGGCCTCCCGGAGACGCCGAGGGGAACAAGGAGCCCATCTGCACTGGCAGGTACCTCAGGCTGGGCTTATCACTATGTTGTACTTAGCAGAGAAAAGATATCACTGTAGAGACTTCAAGTTCTTAGGATTTGGAACTTCTGGTTTAAAAAGAATAGAATTTAGTCTTAAAACAAGAGCAGGGGAGAAAAGCAGCGTTTGTAGGCCTGTTTCCCCCAGAAGTCTCCTGTGACGCGTTTATTATGGTGACATTGGTTGCTACAACCTCTCTCAAATAATATTTGGAGAAAACAACCATATCTCAAGGCACGTTTATAACAACACCCAGTCTGGGACAGGTGACATCCCCGGGCTGAGAAGCACAAACATCTCGGGGTTATAATGCCTGTAAACTGCCATGTGACTTCTCACGGTTTACAACTTGTGGAATGTTTGCATTGTCAGTGAAGCGTCTGGCAGGTTGTCTCATTGGAAGCAGGAGGAACAAAAGGAAGGCTGTGTCCCCGCTCATTCTCACTGTGGCCTGGCGGCCTGCACGCTAAGCTGGCCACTCATTCATCCCTGAGCGTCTCGCGGGGGCCATGATATCCTGCTGTCATGCCTGTGGCATGAACAGACTGCTGCCTGGGGCCATCAGCATGAGCAAGGTTAGCTAATGCACCGTGCTGGACAGAGACAATGATCAAATGACCATACATGGGGGACAGGCCACCCACAGAAAAGCCCTGTGTGCTCTTTCAAAAACGAGAGTTCTAGAAGGCCCAGTGGCACGGGCCTTTAATCCTAGCACTCTGGAAGGCTGAGACAGGAGGATCACAAACTTGAGTCTAACTGGGGCAACTTAATGAGTTAGAAAGTCCTGGTCTCAAAATCAAAACTAAAAGAAATGGGCTGGAGATGTAGCTCAGTGTAAAGACTGTGGGTGGGCTCTCCTGTCACAAAAACGAAAGAAAACAACAAAACCCACCCAAACAGGGACTGGGGAACTACATGTGGATTGAGTGCTTAGGACAATCAGCAGTCCTCAGTCAGTCCCCATAGCCCCTGCAGCCACTGGAGGAGATTCTTCACCACATGGGCCCCGTGCAGCTGCAGAGAACCCTCCCCACCAGTTTTCCTGGTTTTCTTACTCAGCCTTCAGGAAGCCTGATGTGTTGGTTTGAAACCAAACCATCCTGTTCCCAAACTGAAAGTTGCCTGTTCACACCAGGGAACAGCCAGAAACCACTGGAGAGAATCCTATATTATACAGAAGCTCCTCCTCTTCCAGGGGGTAGAAAAGAGGCCGTGGATGGGACACGTGGTTGGACTCCTCTTTTTCCATTTTGTGAACGCAGAGGTGGGAGCCGGTCCACAGTGGGGACAGCAGAGGGAAGACAGCTCCGCCTCTCTGGGCAGAGGAAGGGATGGGCCTTCACCTCACGCCCAGCTCACAGGCCTGTCAGCCCAGTGCTTAGGAGGCTCAGGCAGAAAGATCATGAGTTCCAATCCCACTAGAACCATTTAGTGATTGAGCAAAACCTTGTCTCAAAATCAAAACTTTAAAAATGGGCTGGGGATAGAGCTCTGTGGGAAGGCTTGATATCTAGTATAAACAAGCAATAAATAACAAACAAGGAAGGAATGAAGGGGCAGAAAGAGAGAGAGAGGGGGGAGGGAGGGAGGGAGTGAGGAAGGAAGGAAGGAAGGAAG